>ARYC01017361.1:0-103240 GCA_000711775.1 Oxytricha trifallax | reverse complement strand
CAATAATACTCAATTTATGGATTTTATGTTTATCAATTAAGATGATAGTGTAATATAAGAAGACTCTAACAGTGAGTATCGAAAATTTGACGATACTCACCATCATGCTAAGAATGATATATTTATTTAATTATTCCCAGAAATGATTAATGATTTATAGAATGATGGAAGATGAGTTTGAGGATATACTTCTTGGTTTGATTAAACCTGAGACCAATCATTATCCAGTGGCTATGGAGAACAGAGATGTAGCAGCGTCTGTGACAATGAATATGGGTTTTAAGTAGTTTAAATCTAGTAAGTATTCAATGTTTTATTTATCTATCTATATAGTGAGAGAACAATAGATTAATGGCTAAATTATCAAGCTGTAATAAAGAAGGGCTTCATAAACTTTTAAACAACAAATTTGTTAGATATTTTGTTTATGATTAAGTTTAAAATCAAAAATATTAATTGTAAACACGCTAAATTGTTGGTCTTTCGAATACAAGGAGCCAATAAACTACTCTATTAAATGAAATAATTCAATCCTTATCTTTGAACACAAATAGACATATTAGATAGGTCACATCAAAGACAACTAAGAATCCCCCTAATAATTAGAGTTAAATAGATAATTGTAGGACGCTTGAGACTAGTAGTGTAATTATGGATTCGAAAAGAATATCGACGTAGATCGATTCGGAAAGAATCCAGAGATATAGTTAAGAATATTTATAAACAATGAAAAGGTATTGTTAGTTTCTCATTCTTCATCATATAATTTTAAAGTCCAAATATTTAATAAAAATATGAAATAAATTCTTTTTATTAATAGCCAATAAAGTTCAGGTAACTCTAATTAAATGGTAATAACATCTCAATTTTTCAATAAATGAAAAGGATCTTTAAATAATTAATTAAATAAGACTATATAATCTTCATACATAACAAATATATAACAATACCCCTTTATTTTATTTAATCAGAAATCTTAAAAGTATCTCAATTTTTCTGTTTTAGAATAAAATCAAAATAGCTATATCCTGCCAATTAATTTAACTTAATAATGATTTATACGATAATTTATAATATATTTATATTATAAATAAAAAATTACTACAAATAAAATTAATTTTAATAGTTAATTCCAATAAAATTTATATTTTTAAATCGTATTTTATCATATGATTATTACTCAATCAAAGTATTTCATTTTAACTTATAATAATTTTATTAGATACCATATTAGATTAATCTTAATACAAAATGATATATTTAATTTTATAGTTTTTATAATGAAATGGATTCTAAGGCAAATTAAATAAATTAAAAAAGTAGTATCAGCAACTTCCCCTTAATTAACAAAAATTCAAGGAAAAAGAGTATTGTAACTTCTACTGATTAATTTAAATTTAAACATATTTTGATTGCTCATCCCAATTAAATTAACGGATCAACAAATAAGCATCAGGAATACCAAGAAGTAAATCTAAAATAAATATGATATATTGAATCAAATATAAAAATAATGATTCATCAAAATTATAGAAAATGCTCATAACAATCTTTCCATAACAATAAAATAAGTGAACTAATAAGTAAACATACAAATATTTTATCTACCATCCTCTTTAATTGTCTTTTTCAAGAAAGGATATATTACAAATTTGTTAATAAAATAAATCTGAGGAAAATTCTTGTTATATATTAATGCTCATATTTTCTTTTAATTCTTAGTGATTTCAAATTTTATACCCTGGAAATGATATTTCTCTTCTCTTAACCACTTCTTAATTGGACTCTAATTTTGCTGCTACGTCATGACTTTTTACTGGATTTCTTGACAGTTTTATTAGCACCATTTTTCCCACTTTTTAACTCAAAATCTTTAATTTTATCATGTTTTTCATTCTCCCGATTTGCATTTTTAGTAGTGGATGATTAGTTTGATGTGTTTACAGTATTGATACTTTTTATGTTTTAAGCTTAATTAGTTGATGTGTAAAAACTTGAGTTATATTTATGCATCATTATTGACATAATAGGTGTAGTCTCTTCGTTCAGTTTACCAAAATCACTAATTACACAAATATCATCATCTCCCTATTCATAAGTTCTTCTCTGATCACTTAGCTTAATATTTGCTTTGTTTTAAGTAAAGACTTGATAGCTATTGATATTTGGAATCTTATTTAGTTCTTTTATTCTGCAATCTTAATCATCAAGGGTGTTCTCAATGTCATTAAAAACTGGTAAATTAATATTCAAGCAAGTGGGTGTTTACAAATTACATTTTAAACAGAAGTAATTAACCTTATTTATATTTTTAAACCCCATGACCCTAATCTCTCACTTCACTCTGAGATTGACCACACGAGAATTATAGCTATTTTAAGGAACTGTCTTTTTATCCCTTATTTTTCAAGTTAAATAGTGGTTGGTTAACACTAAAGACAGATGATTTTCCAGTGTCATCTCTTTTAAATGACTAGATTAGCCCATTTCTTTGTTTATTGTTAAGATTAATTTTGATTTTAGGTTTTATTTTCATGCCTGCGATATAGCACTCTTGCTGATTATTATTTTAATTTACACCCTCATTTTTAATTTCAAACTCTTTGACTACACAGCCGTTTATATGATCTTAATACCATCCACACCTGTTTTGAGGACTTTCTTAATTTGACTTGATTTTTTACAAATAATTGACAAATTTATTGTGATCAACGAGTTTCAGGGATTGTTAGAGTATTCCATAGTCTTGATTTGTTTTTTCGAAGGGTTAAATGTTACTAAATGGTTGGTAATCCTATCTATGTTTTACGAAATTCCCTATGCCCTATTACTCTGTGCACAAATGGATTCTTAAATAATAAAAAATTACTAATATTTGTTGAAAATCTGGGTAGAGAAGGCTTATTCGAATTTTAGCATAATATTTACTCAAATTTATTATGGATGTATTTATTGCCCCAATAAAAAAATCACGCATTTATTTATAATCCTTATATGATTAATTCAAAATGATAAAAGTTATCAATATCCTAGAGTTATAGTCAATTACAAAATAAAAGAAAATTAAACTAATGCAAATACTCAAAATAATTATTTATTTACCCTCTAATTTTTTATTAAAGACAATAGTAAAGATGCTAAGCTTTATAAATTGAATTGCTCCTAATAACTAGCCAAGATAAATTGGTTGCTATTAATTGTCTTGTTATTCAAATGCTTATTTGAAACCATTATTATGGGAATTGAAATTAAAGTTATTCATGCTATTATGATTTCTATGATGAGTAGTCTAAGCTTAACTATAATTATTGGCTTTTTCTTTTTGAGCATTTTCAAAAACACATTATTGATTTGCTGTTATCCTACTCTAATTGTGTAAAAATTTACATTTGCCACTGATTAAAGCCTAGTATTGCTTTATTAAATGGACTTCCTTCTCTGAAGAAAATTAGTATGATAGTTACTTAAACTACTGCTAATTTTATGACTGGTATTACTCTATCCTTCCATTTAACCTATTCCTAGAAGTTGCTGATTAGACTTGATTGGCTGCACAAGTAGTTGATCTTCATCAATTACTGAGTTTCTGTTTCTTTGCTAAAACTATGGATTTCGCAGTTATTTCAGCCTCTTGTAGGATTTTTCTTTTTAGTCTGCTCTGCTTACATTATTTAAATTGCCTACTCCATTTTCTTGTAACTTTCTTACTACTGGTGAGTTTTGAGAGGAGTTTTAATTACTAGATGAAACTATTCTTAAGAAATTTTTGTCTTTGTTACTGTGATATCCAGTTTCTCTAGTATCAATTCAACTTAGTTTATGGTCATTATAATTAATAATGTTGAGGATCTACGGTTTCCTTTTCAAAATCAATTTACTCTTCATATTCGTTTTATTATTATAATATTATGAATATTATAATTTAGATAAAATTTATTAATCAAAAAGCAAAAGTTTTGGTTTAACTTATATTATTATTTTACTCTAATTGAATATTCTTTATAATTATAAAACAGCTAGAATAAATGAGACCAACTAACTTAAAATTCAGATCACCAAAAGAACGCACAGGAGAGTTTCTGTAACCTTAGATAAAGCACGATGGCACTAATTTGGAGTTAGCTAAAGACAAATATCATCAATCATTTAATGAGAGGTTTTCCACTTTTTCAAATGAGAGAGGTTTCAATAACCAAAAGTAAAAGCAATATATCATTATATTTCTTTTATTAGAACATGTTTGTCAGTGTGTAAACAGTGCCTGGTTTATACGATACTTAGAATTTCAAAACTATACTTGAAAAAATAAACAGTTCTAAAAAGAAGGTAATCAAAATACACAGTCACCAACGATTTAATAAGTATTTGATTATAGTCTAACGAACCATTGATAGAAAAAGGGACAAATATAAACTACGGTTACTGCTATGTAGATGATTCTATAGTGTTTGATGATACTTTTGCCAAATTATCGGTAAAAAAATGAGAAGGCTTTAGAATTATGGAACATCTTAGAGAGAAATTATTGATATGTAAAACTAATAAAACATGAGATACTCACTTAAAGGATATTAAGATTAGATATTTGAAAATGTGCTAATAAATAAAGAAATTTAACCTCAAACATAGGTGAGGCATTAATTGAATAAATCTTAAAACGTAAAATATTGATTGTAAAACAAAGTTATTGAGTAATCAAGTAAAGAAATTGTTGATTCTTGAAAGTTAAGAGAAATCAAAGAATCTGCTTCAAATAAAAGTTAAATTACAAATCATAAACTTTAAAAAGCCTCTACTAAAGTATCATTAAGCACTAACTATACGAAAATAAGACCAAAATCATCTAAAATTATAAGTAGAAAGATTAAAGAGTAATTACTCTTATAAAGTTCATCAAAAATAAATTCATCATTGAGAAATTCAGCTAAAACTAGCAGTACATAAAACGCTTATTATATAATGGTCAATAGTGATAATGCTTTTGCTCCGTCAGGTTTTAACATTTTATCAGAAAAAAAATAGATTTAACTTACAGTTGTATAAGGAATCTATAAACTTTAATCCATTAACTCAAGATGACAATGATAAGATTGATATTAATTCACAGAGATTTATTAATAATGATCTAGACTTCAAACCTGAAGATCTCAATCAATAAAAACTTAATATTGTAGGAATATCTTTGATTTGGGAAATTTAATTATAAATATTTTTAATATGATTGAAATTCGTGACAGTTAACTTTCTGGAAATCTGGACAATATAGTACTTGTTCAATAGAGAATTTAAAATTAGCTGGACTTTACTATTGGCGGTATGCCTCTATCGCATCCCTGAATCGAGATAACTTAACTTTAATTTTAGTGATTTTTTAGTTATTTTGTTGCGAAAATTAAAGTTAAGTTATCTCGATTCAGGGATGCGATAGAGGCATACCGCCAATAGTAAAGTCCAGCTAATTTTAAATTCTCTATTGAACAAGTACCATATTGTCCAGATTTCCAGAAATTTAACTGTCACGAATTTCAATTATATTAAATATATTTATAATTAAATTTCCCAAATCAAAGATATTCCTACAAGATATAGACTTTACCAAATAAGAAATAGAAATAAATTATACAGAGAGTTAGAAAATCTAAATAACTCAAGATAAGAAGGATTCAAAATCTAAGCAAAGTTTATAACTCAGTCAACAGTCTAACTTTAAGGTCTAGTTTTTGACGAACTGACTATGATAATATCAAGAAATATTTGTGATATATTTATTGATATTTAATTGATTTAATACCTAATCTAAATATTAATTTAAACAATTAAGCGAGAGGTAATTGAAATCGATTTAATTGATTTGAATTCATATATTTTGATTTTGATTTTGAGTATTTTGTAAAGGTTGAACTATAGAATGGCACATACTCGCATCACGTGCGGTATCAACTGGCTAAATAATAAATTGACTATCTCTTCCTTAAATCAAATCCAATTTTTCACTATCTCTCTTTATGTGCAATTTAGATTTTGAAATAAATTAATTTATTCAGATATAAATCAATCAAGTTTGCAATTTTAGTGGAGTATTTATTCACAAATAGAATAGTTTTTATATTAATATTAAATTTCGTACTATTTAACTTTGAAATAAGAATTTTTTTACAAAATAAGAAAATAACTTAACTTGCCTCACAACAATTAATAATATTTTGTTTAAATCATTTTATGAATTCAAATATAAAAAAAAATATATTTTTTTTAATTAAAATAAATCAAGCTATCTTGTTAAGGATTATTTTTAGAATAAAATTATAATTGGTAAAAATTTTAACTAAATTTCAAGGAATTTGCTGATATTTTATTTTAAGTTTTTCATTTGTATTGAATGTTTTTTATAAAAAGTATTGGAAATAAATGCTATTTTGGAGATTAAAAATGGATATCAGCTCCACAAGCGAACAAACTAATTAACTCTTTCTTAACAGAGATCCAAACAAATGGGCATTCTGGATTGAACTATCCATCGCCTATATTCATTTCAAAGATAAAAACTCAAATGTCTCCCAAGGGGTAAACTCCTCCAAGATCACCCTCTGGTGAAAAATTTATGGGTAGAACTATGAGTCCCAATTAAACTGCTAATCTTAATTTGATTTTTATGTTCTTTATCTCTTAAACCTAAGGCTAACTTAACCCTAATCCTAACTTCTGAATGATGCTGAGAATGCTTAAATAAACCCATCATCATACGGCAGTCCAAAGAAATCAACAATTAAAAATCCTTATAATGACAAATTTGCAAAGACAGACACTGAAGCTATGGCCTAAATTGGGAGATAAAGATAGCAATAACTTCTAGGAATATAATAACCTGGCGGTCCTTATAAATGCAATAAATTGGAGTTGCATAAGTTTAGCCCATATTATAGCATTAATAACAGTAAATGCAGTAGATACATCAAATAAAGTAGCCAGATATTCCCAAGTTTCATTATCCAGAGGGCAAGCCACTGGAAATGGAAGATGTGAAAACTACTGAAGAATTGATTGAGAAAATATTCACTGGAAAACCAGAATTGAAGAAGGAGGAGTTTGAGTAAATAACTACAGAAGAGTGTGGGCTTCCAAAGATTTTCAATAGTGTACTATTCGATAGAATTGATTCTGGCAAGGCAGAAAAAATAAACAAGCAGCATTTCCTAAATTTCTGGAGGAAAGACTTTGAGAAAATTTGCGTCAAAAGAAGAATGTTTAAAGTTATAGCAAAGCCTGGAACTGAATGTATTTAAAGCGATGATTTAAAACCATTGTTCAAATAGCTGGTAGAGACCCATCTAGGTTTAGAATTTTTGTAACAAACTCCAGAATTTTAAGATAGATATGCTGATACAGTAGGTATGAGAATATTTTATAGTAGATTCAAATGATGATGGGAAAATTACTTTCAGAGACTTCAAGAGATCGAATCTAAATGAATGTATTTTTCACTGTTGCAGCTGACGAAGATATTAATAAAATCAGAGAATATTTTTCATTTGAACATTTCTATGTGCTTTATTGCAGATTTTGGGAGTTATATATAGATCACGACTTCTTAATAGACAAAGAGGATTTTATCTATAAATACATTTGACTTTAATTAATATATATATTAGAAATAAAAGTATAATTTCAATATCAATTAAAATTGATTTCATTAGGTATGAAGGTCATGCTCTCTCAAGGAAGGCAGTTGGTAGAATATTTGAGTAAATTCCAAGTAAGTTCAAGTCAGGCGTCAAGGATAAAATGGGCTATGAGGATTTCGTATGGTTTATGCTTTCAAAAGAAGATAAAACTACTCATCTCAGCCTATCTTACTGATACTCAATTATAGACTTAAATTAAAATGATATCATTGCTCCACACGAAATGGGGTATTTCTAAGTGGAACAAGCACATAGACTTGAATATCTCAATCATGAGCTACAAACATTATAATACAGTTAAAATTTAGAGCCCATTCTATTCGTTGATTTATTGTGTTAAATGAATGACATGATCAAACCCAAAAAAGAAGGACATTTTCCATTTTAAGAGTTAAAGAAGTTCAACGCATAAATAGGTATATTCTTTAACTGCTAAGAAAATCTTAATAAATTTATTGCCTATAAGACGAGGGATCTCTTTGCCATCAAACATTAATAAACAGAGTTTCTTATACATTTATTTATAAAATTATGATTATAGATTCTTAAAATTTTATTTAGTGAATGGGACCGTTTTGCAAAATCAGAGTATGAAAGACTGGCTATGGAATAAATTGTTTCAATGGAAGGATGGGACTCCGATCAAGATGATCAGAATAGAGAAGCCAATTAGTATTTTAATATATACTATGCTACTGGAGCAGCAGCATATACTTTATTATTGATAGACTTTTAATTTAAATTTTATTTTACAATTATTTATGATTAAAAAGAGTTTCCTATTTACAGGTATTAAACAAAAGAATATAAGTGCTATGGAAGAAGAAAATGGTGAAGATTCAGAAATGCTTGATGCAATGCAAAACAATTACTTCTTATTTAAGAAAGCCAATGGTGAGCCGCTGCTGGAAATGCCAATGCTACAAATTGTTGATATCAGCTAATACAGGTGCTGGTGGAGCTTAAGACAGAGTAGGAGGAGCAGATTGAAATACATTAAATGCTGATTGATTTTTAGTTTAATTCATCACAGTAATCAGCGGTAACCTATTATTGCTATTAAGATTTCATTATGATTTTATTATTTCCACTCCAATATATAAGATAAAATAATGCGAAGAAAGAAGTACATCAATAAAAAAGAATGTTTTAAGTAAATTGATTAAATAATCCAAATTATTTTAAATTTATTTAGAGTGCTTGACCCACATTCCTCTTTAATTTTGCTCATTTCTTTCTAGTTTTGCTAGCAGCAGCACTTACTTTTTTTGTGCCTACTTTGGTTTTAGTATTAGATTTTGCTTCATATTTGGGTTATTTGGGTGCAGGTGGTTCCATCTTTGTTATCTTTTATGGGGTTATTACAGCTGCTGCTTTTTGTTATATTTTTTCAGATACATTCTTCTGCTAGGCCTTCTGTTATATCTATGTTTTATAAATCCCCTGTTTAGATTAAATAATCATAAAATATATAGTATAAATTTATGAGAATTTATTCAATTTATTAGAATAACATTTTGACCCATCTCAATAAAATTAACTTTTATCACTTTAAGCATCTTTATCAGAACTTTGTGAAACACTGTGTTAGACTGCTTATTTCTTATCTTTTTCTTAACTTTTCTCCTCTATCTTGACATTTCTCTTAGGTTATATGAAATCAAACAAATTTCTCTAATTTTTAGGAGGCTAAGTTGAACTTTGCTATTATGCAGATTTTGATGCTGATTTTACTGGAGTTTTGTGTTTCTGTAAATCTTATTAGGATACTTTAGGAGTTTTTTCCTGAGATTTTTGTGACTTTTATTATTAATCTACTGGTTAAGATTACTTATTCCTAAAAACAGAAGAAACTTGAGAAGGTTTTTTATTACTCTAACTCCTTAAGGCACGATTGTTGAAGAGATTGTCTTTTTATCTCTTATCTTCATCTCTATCGTCCAGAAAAACTAATAAATCATCCTAACTTTCAGGTATTTTTTCTTTGGGTACAGTTTTCTTTGATTATAAATTTTGACTTCCTTAACCCTGCTTCTTATATTCTATGAATTCCTTTTGATTTTAAGTACTATTCAAACCAAATCCTAGCATTTTTTCAGGTGGCAAACTTCCGAACATTAGCAACTATAATAACATGTACTAACCTTAAATATTTTTTCCATTTATATTTAATTATAGTCTTGGAGCTCCTGCTCTCTAGTTTATTTTATATCAAATTCAACTCTATCCTTATTCTTTTCCTCCTCAACTTCCTTCAAAATTTTTTCTCTTATTCTAGAACTGAGTCAAAATTTGATATAGCATCTTCATCTCTCCCAAGCTAAGTCAGCTGCATTTACTTATAATCAATATCACCCATGCTCTAAATATCATCATCCTAATCATTATTCGCATCTCCGAGTGTATTATGAAGACTAACCTGAATATCATCATTATGTCTATAATTCTCTTCTTCTTACTTATTCCAAATCATTTGTGAATTTTCTCTGGATTTCAAGATTTCTTAGTGAAGCTTTGAAGATTGCAAGATGTTATTATTTATACTATCTTAACTGTTTTTTGATTGATTTACCTAAGACCATTAGCTTTACTGCTTAAAATGAAATTATTATGATTATTTCGCTATGTCTTACTAAGTTTTCTTGTTAAACTCAAAACTATTCAAGTAAGAATGCTTTCCTTGTTTCATTTCTTCTTCAAATTCTTCCAGATCTTCCTCATTAAAATCGAAGTCTTCCATTGCCTCATCGATTTTCTTAAGCTCTTCTTATTTCTTAGTATGCCCAATAGAATGATGATTGTTGCCTTTTTGAGATTACAAGTGAGGGTTGAAACTTCTAATCTACATTATTGACTGTAATATTTATGAGTTATGCGCTAAATCATTATCACTTGTGCCTAAGTTTTAGTTCATTTCATTGTCCTATGTCCCTTCACAGCTCAAGAAACCATCTTAATTTTTATCTTCTAGAATTTTTCCTAGTTTTCTCTTTAGTTTTTGTCTTTTTGCAGCACTTTCTTTGTCGAATTGCTTCCTTCTGATTGTTCTTAAATTCTACAATTGGCTTATAAGGATCCTTATCTTTAATTTTATCTTCGATGGGTTTAGTGTCATAATAATCTGATGAATCAAATCTTCTCCTTGATTTTTCATATACATTTGAATTGCTTTATTAAGGAGTCTGCTTATTATAATAGTTAGGTAACGATTGATTTTACTAGATTTGCTGATGATTATTGTATGCTATTTTATTCTGCCTAAGTAAACCTTATTGCACGCATTAAATTTAATCTTAATTTAGATATAATTTTAGATTCTCACTTGTTAAAAGATTTTTATTAATTGGGAAGAGTGTTAGTGACTTGCACTCTTCTATCAAACTATGATCATCTATAGTTAAAAATATGAAAAATTTTTTGCTCAAGAAATGAGAGACGAAATTGATATGAATTCCGATTGATTCATCATAGTCAATTGATTAGCACTGTCTGAGAGTGAATCTATCAAAAGATATCACTTTGTAATTCGTTGATTTCCATGACTACTTCTAGTTTATTGCCCAGTCTCATCTTCTTATTTAGTGAATTTTCACCAGCTTATTTATCACGCGTTTTTAACCACTTTCCAAATCTTATGACTGCAAAATAAACTAATATTCTTGAATGCAAACTTGCATATTTACAATAAAAACAAAAATATTGCCTTAAATGTATAATTATAAAGTATTTCTAGATTCAACATTTTTAACAATTGAGCTTTTTTATAAATGATTATAAATAATAATAAAAATCTTTTTAATACTATATTTATAAAATCAGTAATTTTTGAATTAAATTAACTACACAATAACAATAAAAAAAACTTGGATGCTTTTTAATTTTGTTATCGAAAAATCAACAAATTATATAATAATTTTAATCAAAGTATCTTAAAGTTTTCCTTATAAGTTTAAATTAAGTTTTAGAATTATAAAGTTAACAATAAAATATAGTTTTAAATGAATCATTTAAGGGCAACAATAAAAGATATTATTATATTTATAAAATAAAAATCTAAAGGGAAAGTCATTAAAAATTATCCTTAATTTATGAAATTTTAACTAAATTAAATTATTCACTATTTACTATCTATTAAAAATAAATGAAACATATTATCTAAACTAATTATTTTTGGTTTAATCCTGACGCTTTACCTATTAATTATTTTAAGATTTAAGATTAATATAATTATCCTTGAAATTATGAATTTTAAATCTATAGTTGGTTTACTTGGGTAACATTGCTCAAATTTCTCTTTGCATTAGTTGCTAAAAACGCACTTAATCTAGTGCTAATCTTCACAAATAAAGTAATCCCCATCCTGTTCAGCATTTTTAGCTCTAAATGATCGCTTGTGCTTCTAGTGAAGTTACTAAAAATCTTCCTTTGCTTTGAGAAAATCCAGGACTTTCTGTTTTAAAATTGGTATTGCGAAATATTCCTTGATACTCATTTCTAACAAAAATACTTATCCAATTAGGAGAGTAGATATTAGTTCCCTATTTATTTATTAAAATTATTTATACAAAATTTTAATTTAAAAAAATATTGTTAAAAAATATTTATTGACGTATTAGGATAATCTATGTAACACTAATAATTTGATAGTAATAGAATATCTTGTATAGTTTAATATTACATTTAATAATATGAGTCTACCTGTTATCAAAGACGATCCCTCAATTATTGATCCTGCTATCAATAAAGCCAGAAGAGCTTATGCTACTCTCAAAACTAGACCATATGAATTTAGACTTGCTTAATTAAGGAACTTCAAGAAAGGTGTTTAATCTATGGAGAAAGATATCTGTGACGCTATTCAAAAAGATCTTGGCAGAGAAGCATTTGTAACATGGTTTGCTGAAGTATCAGTTTTGATAAGTGAAATTGATCATAACATTGCTAATCTTAAGAATTGGATGAAAGAAAGATATCTTTGCAGATACATCAATGACAGTAGGCCCAGCTACAAGTAAGTTTGTCTATGAGCCACTCGGATGTGTATTCATTATTGGTTCATGGAACTATCCCATTTTTAACAATCTTGGTCCACTTTTCAATGCAATCGCTGCTGGAAATGTAGCCCTAATAAAGCCATCAGAAATTTCAGCTTTTACTTCGAACGTCATTAAGAAACTTATAGTCAGACATCTTTACTCAAATTGCTATGTACCAATTGAAGGTTAAATAGAAATCGCAAAAGCTTTGACCTCAAAAAAATTTGATTTAATTTGCTTTACTGGAAGTTGTGAGAAAGGTAAGCTTGTAGCAGGATCTGCAGCCAAGAATCTCACTCCATGTATTTTAGAATTGGGAGGTAAGAGTCCCACAGGAGTGGATGAAAGTGCTGATCTAGAGTACGCTGCAAAGAAAATCTGCCTAGGAAGATTCCTTAACGATGGTTAAACTTGCATTGCTCCTGACTTTAATTTGGTTCATGTCTCAAAAATATCTAAGTTCATTGAATTGATGAAGAAAGAAATTAAGACTATGTTTGACGATGGAAAGAATGTTGGACAAATGGAAAAAGTAATTAATGATTTCCATCATAATAGATTGTGTGCTCTTCTTTAAAACCATGGAGGAAATGTCGTAATAGGAAATGGAAACGCTCACTTAGACAAAAACCTCTCTCCAGCTCTAATTTTAAATCCTGATAGAAATTCTGCAGTTATGAAAGATAAAATTTTAGGGCCAATCCTACCAGTTTATACATTTTAAACTATCGATGAAGTAATTAAGACAATTAATAATGGTGAAAAGCCATAAGCTCTTTATTATTTCGGAAACTAAAGTGGTAAAACTTACAAGAGACTAGAAAGAGAAACAACTGCTGGTATGTATGTTAGCCATGAAGCACTTTTCCAAGCTCTGAACTGTGACTTACCTTTTGGAGGAGTTGAATATAGAAGCTATGGCAGACATCATGGATATGAAGAATTCAAAAACTTTTCAAATGGAAAATCAGTTCTAAACAAGCAAAGTATGAAGATGTATCCATACAGTTAATTGTACCCACCATTCACTCCTGACAAGCAAAAATTGATGAAATCGCTTATAAGTTATCTTAACTTCTCACAAGCAACAGCAGCAAAGAGATTTTTCTAATTAGTAATCATTATTTTGATTGCTAGATAAGTTTCAAAAGGAAAGATTAATAGAGTATACAACAACAAAGTTTCACAGATGCTCTCAACCATTATTGAGTTACTTAAAATTGCTCTCTATAAATAATTAAGCTTAGTTTCTCAGATAAAAAAAGGTTAATCTTGTTAATCACAAATAGTTTTATATCAAAATTCAATTTTAAAATCTTTATTTTAACCATTAATGCAATTATTTTCTCTGTAAATTGTAATAAAATAATAATAAAAATGCTTCACCGCACAGTTTTAAATACTCTAGAAACCTCTTTTAAAGGCTTGACTTCGACTCTGGTGCAAGTTGTTCCCTCTGACAAATCAATAATTTTGAAATACTTCAGAAACATAATGTTAATATTCGCATACTTCTTCTTGAATGTTGTGACAATCGGACCATTTTGGATTGCTCAACTCTTTTATTACGATGGTGTAAGTTTTTTGTAATTTCGGTCTCAAATCAAAGAATTGGCCCCTAAAAATTGAACAAGCTTTATAATAAAACTATAAGAATGCAAAATCAAAACAAGATGAGCTGTTTGATTAATTAAATATTAAATTTAACAAATAACCCATTAAAATAACTATTGTTTTATAAATTTAACTAAATATAGAATATAGAAATAGGCAATCTTCTCTGACAAGTATGTTATTTTAAGTGTGACAGACATTTTGATATAATAAATATTAAATTCAAATAATCGCCATGAATAATTCACATATTTACGTAGGAAAACTTTAAGCAATTAATAAAAGTGCGTGAATAAAATCTTTGTTAAAGTTAAGATGATGCTTATATATAAAATTTTCAATAGAAAAGAGCAGTAGAGATGAAGTTATTAAGCGAGTATAATTAAAATGTGGAGACTGTTAAATTTAAATCTAAAAAGATATCATATATAATAATGATCATCTCAATATACACAAGTTAAGATCCAACAGTCACTAATTTGAATTTAGTTTGAGTAGATCCTTATTTAAATTTAATTAACTAATCAACTAACTAAAAATGAATTTAGCTTTTATTAAAAACTTTTCTGATCTTTTGTATTTATTGTTCAACAGCAGCAATTACAGCAGTAATAGCAATAATAGCACTAATTATCTTAAAATCAAGCATTATTAATGCTATTAATGCTGCTGTTAGACTCCACACTATCCACACTTTAAAATTTTTAAGGAAAATACCTTGAAAATTTCTATGAAAATTATGAAAAAGCTTGAAGATCATCTACAGCATCTTCTTGATCGATGAACAATAAATACAAAAGATCAGAAAAGTTTTTAAAAAAAGCTAAATTCATTTTTAGTTAGTTGATTAGTTAATTAAATTTAAATAAGGATCTACTCAAACTAAATTCAAATTAGTGACTGTTGGATCTTAACTTGTGTATATTGAGATGATCATTATTATATATGATATCTTTTTAGATTTAAATTTAACAGTCTCCACATTTTAATTATACTCGCTTAATAACTATTGAAATAACGTCCTTGATCTCCCAATAATAGCATCCAAGTTGATCCCACTATGCAAAATGCCAGGTTTGATTGAGCCCAAAACAGAGTGAAAATATTATGAATTATTGTCTGAGTGTTTAAATATTTAAATATTCACTAATATATAATATATAAGAATTTTAATGTTCTTCTTCTCAAGAGGTGCTGCATCAACAGAGAGAGTCAATATAAGAAAGCTCACTAAAACAATGAAAGTGTAATTCAATCTCATTTCGTTTAATTAATTAATTTATTATTATTACTTAATCATAAATGAATTTAGTCATTATTTGTATTTATCATCAGTTTAAGAAGAAAGAATTATAACTATTAAATATATAATATTAACTAATCGACAATTTTAATTTTAATAACAGCTCAAATACACTTCATATTTTTAATTTTTCCATAAATTTTAAAATCCCAACACTTTCAGTAATATTATGTTTGTTTTTTTTAATTATTTGTAATACAAGCTTATCATTAAAGATTTGTTGCAATCTGACAAATACCGTAATTAATAAATTGATGCATCTTAAATTATTATTGTGCTGGGTCTTTTAATAATTTGATCTATTTTTGTATTGGTCTGTCAATAATATATAAGGATAAAAAACTTATAGGAAATCATCTTAAATTAAAGATATAATCTTATTTAGTAATATGGAAAGTAACACTAAGAGTGAAGTTCGTAACAACTTCATCAAATCAATTGAGAAAACACGAGCTCTGAATTGCACAGAGAAGAGACTAATTCTAGATATGGAAGAAATGGACGAGAAAGTTGATCCTACTCTCGGTATTTCAGCTTAACCCCTGAAAGATTATTATTATTTAATGCTATACGGAAATTAATACTGGGACTTAAGCCAGCTAGATATACATAATCAGATAATAATACTTTGACTTTTGGCGATCCAAATACATCCGTCAAGGGGAAGTTGCCCATATACTGGACTGACTAGTTTCATACCGAGATCATTCACCGATTTCCTTGTGGAGGCCTCATGTGGTCTTTCGCTACTTCGTATAATTTCTCTGGTCACCACTGAAAGATAACTTTATGAAATGGCATGCAAACATCACTGGGCCAGAGGGATCTCCATATGAAGGAGCTATTCTTCATCTTGAGATCACTTTTCCTAAAGACTATCCTAACAACCCTCCCTCCTTCATGCAGATGAACGAATTCAGCTCTCCTTTCTTCAACAATAGGAGATTCACGTCTGAGATGACTGATGGAGACTGGTGCTCCGGATATTTAGTTTTTTCGATACTCATGTAAATGCAGTTCTGCCATACGACATTGATCCTAGACAAAATGGCAAGATCAGAATTACTCAAATCTATATAAATGGAAAAATTTAAATAAATTATAATGTTATAAGAAATGAGTTAAAAATATATTTAATTATCAATATTATTTGTAATTATGAGGTAAATTGATGTTATTCATTACATATCTTAGAAAGGAAACTCATTTTAATTTTTAACAGCACATAATAAAAAATGCAATCAGATTAATTAGTTCAGCTTATTGAACAATTACAGTAAGCTTAGCTTAAAAAAATTTCCTGAATTGATTATTATTGTGTAGTAAGGAAATTGAATGAGTAAGGAAGTACAAATGCCCATTATGTGATCATGATGCCTCTTATAACAATGTTTGGCCACCTTTCGAATGCATCCTTTAGGGAGGGCCAAAGACTTTTGCCTCTCTTACTGAAGATGAGAGAATGATCGAAGAGACTTTTTGTTTCCATACTAAGCTAAATGTAAAGTAAACTGAGTTAGGTATCGGCATCGCCTTCTCTAAACTAGCTAGAACCAAGCAACTTAATGCTATTTATACCACAGTTGATCTTGTGTCGTAGAAAACATTCAGTTAAAATTTTTAGTGTTTTTTAAGATAGAATGTAAATTAATATTTCCAAGAATTTTCAAATATAGAATAATGTTTAATAAATATTTAATATTAAAGGCTTGCTGTAAGTTATACTTAATATAATAAAATTAATAATAACTAATAAAAATCCAATATCAAGATTGCTTTGATCTTATTTAATGTAAATAATTATATGTTTTAAATTTGTAAATTCAAAGAAGGCCTTAGGAAAGCTCTCAATAAGAATAGATTCTCCCATTAGGTATCTCTATTCTTTGGTGATTAAGCAGTAAAAAACAAGGAGAAGACTTTTGAGAATTTCAGAAGATGTCTGAGTCTGTTGGTAACCAACAAGCCAAACCAGTTTGATGAATCATTGATTTTAAAAACTTTGCCTTACATGATGCTCACTCATGTTATGCAAGCTTTGGAGAACAAGGAATACTCTTCAATTAAAGAATTCAGAATGTTCCTTATGTTCCATAGAGCATTCATGTTTTTGTTGGATAATCATCCAAATGTCAAATAAGAATTGGAGACTCGTATCAAGAATTTCATCTAAAGTGAAGATAAAAAACATAAGAACTTTACACCAGATTTGGGTGTTCTCATGACTCTTTTGTCAGTTTCTGAGAACTACAGCTTTGAACAAATCAAACAGCTTTTATTATTTAAGTGAGTAATTTAATATAGATAAAGCTATTGCTTATTGAATCTCTCGACAGAAAGGTTCTCTGGACCTCAAAGAAAGTACCTTAACTTCTTTAGATTATTCAGAATGAATACAGATAAGAGTTAATAATCAAGCCTTCTAAGTAAATCAAGTATCTCATTAACTTATGCTTTTGTTAAACTTCTTTATTGGCCAACTTCAAGAGAGAGGCTAAGAACAAAAGAATTTCAAAGAAACAGGTGTGAGTATGACAAGAGATACTGTAGACTTTACCCTAAAATTGAGGAAGAATTCCAGAAAGCAGTCAAGGAGATCTAGAAAGTAAAGACTTTCGAAAAATTCTTCAAGAGAATAGGCTATCCCAGCCATGAAACTTAACAAGCTTAATTAGATTCTTAAGGACTCAGTCAAGAACTCTGAGATAAAGCACTATCATGGAGGTATGGAAAACGCCTTCCCTCTTGAAGACCCTCTATCAAGAATTACTGATATCATTAAGGAAGATAAACTGTTTTAGTTCTTTGAATTTGAAGAAACTAAAGAATCAGATACTGATTCATATAATTAAATAATTTTAATTTTTATTTATTTTAGAAGAATTAATAATAATAATTGATTACCTTGCTAAAAGTATGAACAAATCCATAGCTAATAGCGTTGCTGAGATTTTTGCCCTAAATGAGAATTTTTCCCCTTCTTAAGTTGATGAATTGCAATATAATCAAGATAAGTTAGGCATGCCATTGAGTCAATATATCAACAATCCAAGAGTTATAAATTAAATAAAAATAAATTATAAAAATTATTTTAATACTTAAAGGAATATTTTGAATTTCAAAATAATATCAAAGGATTGAAATATATTCAGTCTTTGAAGGATTTAAAGGCAAGTTTAGACACCTAGTAATCTCTCTTTTTGAATCAGTTCTGTGCTGACATGCAACCATTTTTCTATAATGTTTTGCCCAAGATTAAGGAAGCTGAAATTCAACACTTAAACATAAGTATCAGAGTTGCTCACCATAACAAAAATGTTCTAAGATAATTGAAAACATTGAAATCACTTACTCTTAAGTTTAGCGCTGAAACTGATCTAGATTGCCAATTTTTTTTTGTTGAAAAATTTAACAGAAGAAGCCAGCTCAAAGAATTACTTTGATTTAGAGGCATTGACTTTAATTAATAGCGAGCCAGGCAATAATTAAATTGCACTTTATGCTCATTTAATTGAGTTTATTCAAAGTTAGTCCGCAACCTTAAGAGAGTTAGCAATTGATAACTTTAGCGTTGATGCTTCCTAAACTTTGAAACTTTTAAATGCTAAACTTGGAGGTTGAGAAAGCTTTTCACTTCTAAAATGCAATATCCCAACAGAGGGTGTGAATTCAATTTCTCAAAGCATTAAGAACAATTCTAATTCTTTAAGAGAGGTTAGAATGCCAACTAATCACTTTAATCAGAACTCAAATTTTTTTTATATAATCAATAAATTTATAATTCATTATCGCCGCACTTGCAGAGTGCCCAAATTTGACTCTTCTTAACTTATCAAACGTTAATCTTTCAGAAATTGAAATTAATTAATCTGAAATAGAAAAACTATTTGGTGAGCTTATTTCCAAGATCCAATTGGAAACTTTGAATTGAACAATACCAACATCACAACAAGCTTTAGTATAATAACAGCAATTTAAAATTCTAAAAAATTGAAAAACATTCACTTATCAGAAGCAATAAGTTACCCTGGTTACTAATCAGCTATAGGCCAAATGATTACTGAGAGAGCCGCCTCAAAGAATCCAATTTTGGTTTTGGAATTATCAGGAATTCAAACTTAGGAGCTAAAAAAGGCAGCTTATCAACAAGTATTAATCACTCCTTAAGAAGAGTCAAATGCTTAAGAGAGATATGTTGAATTATTAGGCTTCCATTTTATCCTGATTAAGCCTGTAGATGTTCATGATAAGAGCATTACTATTGGAGTTTTCCACGATATGGAGACTCTCGAAATCACAAATCTAATAGATAGCATGTTTAGTTTACTAAAAGTATTCAAGCAATACTAAAACTTCAAATCTATCAAGATAACTAATTCTATAATTTTAATTGAGTATAACTTCTTTTTAGTAATTCATCATAAGCTCAGTGAAGATTTCAATTTCAAGTCACTATTCGTTAAGAGAATCTGCGAACAGTAATTGAATCTTGAACATTTAGACTTATCAGATCAAAAGCTAGGAGTTAAGGAGGCTCACTACATAAAGCATTTGCTAGCAAATTCCCAGGAATTGAAAACACTTATTTTGCCCTCTAATAAATTTGGAGTTGAAGGTGCCAAAATCATCGCAGAAGGAGTGAAGCTTTGTAAAACTCTTCAGAACTTAGATCTTTAGACAAATAGAATTAGAGATAAGGGAGCTAATTTCATAATAAAGGCAATTCTTGAACAAGAAAGCATGTCAAAATTGTGAATACTCTACCTCAAGAATAACTTCATATCAGATAAGAGCTTCAAGGTGTGCTCCAAACTGATATTATGCAAGCACTTCTATTAAAAAGGATTGTATTATAACTATTTATCATTATTTAATGATCAATAATGCAGAAATGTGGACCACTAGAGGACATATCATAATTCCATCTTAGATCTCTTCATTTAGCTGGAAATGATATCTCTCTCTTAGAGCAAAAGCACTTGCAGAAAGCTCTCACAGACCGTAAAGTGAATTTATTCTTGGATAACTTTGAAAGAATTTACAACAATAAAGTAAAGTGCTTTTCCTCTCAGAAGTGAACATTAAGAGTGCTAATGTTGAAAAGGCGACTGCAAAGTTGAAGCAGAACATTAAAAATTAAAACCAAAAGTTTTCACTTTATAATATTAATCATTTTAATGTTAAGGGAGGGGGGTATTATTTTATTGTCAATAAAAGACAAACAGTATGAAATAATATTAAAAATATAGTTTAATAATGAAATAATGAGATACAAAGCATAAATACCTATTAAATTAATGAGTAATCTGTGGATAAATTAGAAATTATAATATGATAACATGCTCTTATTCAAGAATATTAAATTTATGATTAAAACTATTTTTTCTAAAAAACAGTTTATTTATAAATCAAATAAAATAGAATTATCATTAATGCCTAAATTAAAATTACAAAAATCTTTTAGCTATTAGAGTGGTATTTTAGTTTTAAATGTGATAGTAAAAGATATCAAGATCGGCTAGGCCTAGAAAACCAGCAAGACCAAGGCAGGGTAAAAGAACAACTTCATGTTTATTCATTTTGACCATCGAAATGCAATCCCTTAAGCACTCAGAATCGACAGACATCTCATTTAGTGATTGGGACAACAACCAAGAGCTAGGTATATATTTAAATATAGTTATTAAGGTTAATATAAGTTAATTAAAAAATGATTCAATTTTATTATCATATTATTTTGTTTATCAAGACATATAAAACGAAGTTAGAGTAATTAAATTGTAATTAAATTAAAGATTATTAAAGACGTGGATAAGATATAGATAAAATCTCATACTGGTGCATAAGAATAATAAAATAAAATTACTAAACTAATTGATTTAATTAAATAGCAAATTAATTTGTTAAATAGAGTCTCAAATCGAAATATTTTATTCTACTTTGACAAACTCTAGCCAAATTTCTAGCAAAATTAGCAGCCCAAGCACACAGCTGCTTTTCATAATTACTCATGTTTATATCCTATTCTCTCATAAATACTTACAATCCAATAGATGTTTTAGTAGGCTGAAATCATACCACTTAGAGAAAGTACATATAATTTCCAGCGAATGATTAAATAATCAAGAATAGTTATATATAATTTGTATTCTTGATATATATTTAAGACTTGTTACGATTTGAAAATAGGCATACATTAGTAATTTTTAATTATTTAAAATGATCTATGCTTTAAATAAAACTATCAGGAATTATATAGCATATACTGCTATTAAAATTAAAAACACAAATGTGCCAATTAAATATATTCATCATTTAATAAAGTGATGCTTATTAGATAAAAATCAATTATTAATATATAAGTTTAGGTAATAATTAATGAAAGTTACTCTATGCTTAAAATACAGTTAAATAAACATATGAGTTAAGTCAAAAATAAATTTAGAATTAGCTCGTCATATTAATTACTCTATAAAAATATCATTATTTTATTTAAGATCTTGATTATTATAAATGATCTACATTCAAATTTTCTCTACTCCAGATGTATGTCTAATGAACAAATCATATACTTAATCAATGAAGTCGTAGTCATTTTTTCACTAGTTCGCGCTTTTGATCAACATTCTATTCATTTTTAATAAAATCAGTCACAATTTATAGAGTATAAAATTTGCCTAATTTTCCAGTTGCTGAGGACATTACCTGGCCCCGTTCACCAACAATATCTTAATCTTCTTATAGTCTGTGATATATTGTTCCACTTTCTTCTTTGTATTTTTAGCTAATATATTCCTCTACTTTAGATTTTCCCACTTCTAAGTTGTCGAGAGGCAATTCAAATCTTTTGAATCTATGGCTTAATGCTGTATCAGTATAATTAAGCTGTACTACATATTTGGAGTGTTTCAATTAATTATGGGAAAAATTTGAGTTAGAGATATATGATTTGCCAGCCATATCACAATTATTTTCCCCATCCTGAGAATTCAAAAGAGAATCATTTGAGCCTGGACCTTTTAATGCCTAGAATTCGTCTTTCTTGGGCATCATCTCATCTAGTACAACCCAAGAATGGAAACCTCCGGCATAAAGCTTGAAAGAGTTAACAGAAAGCAATGAGAGATCATGACTGAATGTTTTTCTCATTTCTCTGTAAGGAAGACCACATTAACCGTAATGGCCGTTTCCACAAGGATAAACATCATTCTTGTTCGTCAAACATAGAGAATGATTTCTACCTGCTGCTACTTGTACTGTCCTATGATTTAAGATCCCATCAATTAATTTTGGTCTGCAATAATTATCCACAGTATTATTACCTAACTATCCTTATTAATAATTCAAAAGAGAACATTTGACCACTTGATGTTAGAACTAACATATGCATTTCACCTGCAGCAATTTGTTTAATTTTAGGAGGATCTTTGAAAAATTCCAATATCACTTACTGAACTGAATCATCTAAGTATGAGGTATTGTCTCCCTGACTTGGAAAATTTACTAACTAAGGGATTGCAGTGTTTTCAAATTCACCAAAACCACATTGACCATATCTACCATCTCCCCATGCATATACTTGATTATCTGCTGTAATTGCTAAAGTGTGATGGTTTCCTGCTTTTATCTAGGTAATTATTTTACCATCAAAAAATTTAATCCTTTGAGGAGCTTCTTGATCTTCAAACTTTCCATACCACATTCTCCTTTTTCACTGACTCCCCAAGAGTAAAGTGTCCCACTATCATCCAAAGCCAATGAAGGAAAGTCTCCACAATCAATTTTTTTTAACTTCTTTCCAGCAAATGACTGGAGTAAAACTCGTTTATACTTTCCATTGTCCTTTCTTTCTTAGCTTCTATCACCCCTTTTCTATAGACAAAATTAATTAATTCATTGCTACTTACATTATGTAAACTACCTCCCAAACATAAATCCTATCCTTCTTTCGAAAGTGCTAAAGTATGATAATATCCACATGCTACTTATTTAATGAATATTTATGCTAGTAGTTCTACAAGTTTAAATGCTTTCTTAGATCCTGTAGTAATTCCTTCAAGCCCTAGTTTATCCTGTTTATTAGATCCACACATCCATAGCTTGCCGTCCTCAGTTACAAATCCAGAATGTTTTCCTTCAAAAGATAATAAAATAACTTTAAGCTTGGGAAGCCCTCTAACTCTTTCAGGCATCAAGACTTCATTATAATGGTTAGTTCCCAATCCACCCTTTGTATTTTAACCAAAAGACCAAACATAAGCGTGATTTTTTTAATTTAGTAAAGATTGTACTTATTTGGCCAGCTCATAATGCATTTTTCCATTAAATCTTGCCCTTCTTATTCATATTACTCAACCTTTTTGCGACTTTACAAGTTTTAATCTTCCTTATAATAAGTATATTCTTTTGTAACTTTTGATCTAAAGTATTGCTCTTCGTTTGAAAAATCTGTCTTTTTAGTTACCCCTAGACTAGTTTTTTCTTCTTCTATAGTTTGTTACCTTTTTATATTTAAATTATTATTATGATTCTATTTAATTCCTTACACATTTATTATATGAAGTAAAATATTATGTATTAGTTCTTGTTTACAAAAATGAAAAACTAATGTAATAAAAATCATTTATAAATTATTAAACAGCAATAAAAGACACTTATACATACTTTCAAACAAACTCTTATTTTTAAGATTAAATATATGAGTTAAAATTATCTCTATATCTTTTGATTATCTCTCTTACATCGGGTTCTTATCTTAGCGCGATTTAACTTAAAAAAGAAAAGTATTTTTCAAGTTATACGTCATCGAGATCGTCATACCAACTTACAATTTTCTAACCCATTGTCAGGTTGAGTGTACTCGAAGTTTTCACCAATATTATCAATGATTATACATTTCGAAAGATCTCTACCAATAAGAGAAAGGTCTTTAATTGCGTAATTTCACTTCCTTTTACAATGTTAGCGATAGAGTCTATGAGAAATAACTTTCTTTCTATCAATTGAATTTAAGATCCAATCTGCATAGTCTTGCAAAGCAGCAGTGAAAATTACTATTTCATATTATTGAGAAAGCTCAGATAGAAATTTGTTTAAGCCTGGTCTCACCATGTAGAAAACTTCATTATCGTCGTCTTCAATGTCTTGACTCTAAAAAGTTAATTAAATAATACTAAAAAGCCTACATCTTCAAAGTGGATTAGAGTTTCATCTAAGTCTAAAACCAGAGTATATTATCTTATATCTTCGTCTATTTTTGGTGGGAGAAATGGTGGATAAACTGTAGGCAAATTATCTTCGTCATCTTCATCATCGTTAACTATTAACATTAAAATCATATTCAATAATATTTATAAATAATCGTCTTCATCTAATGGACAAAGGTATTAACTGAATGGGAATAATTAAGCTATTTTTATTCTAATCTTTCCTGGTTTCTTGTTTGATAAAAATTAGCTAATTCAAAGATTTCTTGAAACACTGGATTAGCTTAGGCTTGAAAAATTAAAAATAAAACAATAATCAATATGAGCAGCAATATCTTCATCAGTTTTATAATCAATTTATGATAAACAACTTGTTAAAGCAATCGATGATCCTAATGTTCTTTAAGTTATGAGATTTCAATTCTTGCAAGTTAATTTAGTAGATTCATGGGCATTAGCTTAAACTATAGCCTCAGAATTAATTTTCTATATTTGCAGTCGACTTATGTTTTAATTATGATCTAAATTTTTATTTTAATTCTTTCTTCGTCGGTTAATGGAGTGTTTGATTTTTCCCTCATTTCTTCAGCAATCGGTTGTATTTATAGTCCCTTAGTTTTATCAATTAAAGTTTTTTCGGTTTTACCATCTACAATACATTCTAATTTACTGATAAGTTTTATTTGTTTACTATTCTTCTTCGCACTCTTCAGTATTTTATCATCTCATTTTTTTGTTCATAAAAACTGAGTCTATTTTCCTTTGAAGTGTTACTCTGAATTATGTGTAATAAGTTTCTGCTGTGCTTTATTTCACTATGACTATTTAGTTGATTGCTTCCTCTGTAAGTTTCAATCACACTCTTTCTAAGTGACTATTTCTTGTTACTGTTTTTACTTGCACTTAGAAGCTATATTTAACCACTGCTATTATTCTCTTTTAATATGCTGTTTCTTGATTGTTTAGATTTACCAATTTATTTAAGGTCAATTTGCCTGTCTTTGCTTGGTGGATTGGGACTATTTTGCTATTACTTAAGATTGATTAGTGGAGCTGAGTTGCATCTGCTCAAGTCATAAGTCCTCAAAGGAGTATCAGAGACTCTCATTTTAAATTGTTGAGCATTTGAAGATTATTTTTCCTCTGATTTTTATAGTTATTGCTAGTTGTTTAATTACAGCTGATGTTAATTATTGTTGCTCTGGGTAAAGGATTAGAAGCAAACAAACAATTAAACTTATTATTAATAAAGTTAAAAATCATAAATAAGTTTTAGATGATTCACACCTTGCAAATTTGTAAGGGAATTGCTAGGAGCAAATTTAATTTCTAGAGAGTGACTTATTTTTACAAAATTGGATGTACTCAAAAATTTAGCATTTAAAAAAATGTCTAAGATTATTTCTAAATCACTATATGCTTAATTGTATAAATTTCAGGAGGTAAATGGTGGTGATTAGAATCACTTACATTCTATTTATTATTAAAGGGCTCATTAAGCTTTTCTTAGGTGCTAGATCTTTTTAAAATGTATTAAGGTTAGTGTTAATGTTAATATAAGTCAGTTGTAGTTTATATTACAAAAGGTGATACTTAGAGACCAGCTGATGGAATATTATGAAATAAAAAAAATCAATTTAATATGTTGATAATTTTAAATATCAATTATGATTTTTAAGAATCATTAATTTTCGAACTTGATGAAAATGGTTCTTAATTATAATGACATTTATAATAATATTTTATATGAATTTCACTAATAATAAATTAGTGAAATGCATTTCACTAATCTAACATTAGTGAAATTCATATAAATCAATATTTCTTATGTTATATAAACTCTTAATGCATTGATAATTTTAATAATGTATATATTAATAATTTATTGTCTTTATATAGGACATGATTAATATGTTATAGTATATATTCTAATAATGTAATACTGTTTTAATAATAGTTTAAATTAGATTAAATTATGATTTACAAGTCTAAATAGACTTTTACAAATTCTAATTAGATTTTAGGAACATTGTTCTTTTATGAAAAGAGATTCAAAATTTTATCATTGATTCACCATTTGTGGATAAAAAAATATTTTATATGATAAAAAGGGATCCAAAAAAATCGATATAGAAATAAGCATAATTACAAATAGAATTATGACTAATTACATAAGGAATATTAGGATTCCTTAATTTGAGACTTAATAAAATTATTAATTCTTAGTTAAAATATAATTTATTTATAATTATACTTATATTAGCTTAATAATTATTATATTTAAATGCAGTATATTAGTTAAATTAAGTAAAGCATTTTAGATAACTTAAACAATGTCATTTAATTAGTCTTCGTTCGTTAGAAAAAAAAATTCTCAAAAATCACAATGTTTCAAATTAACTAATGGGTTTTGCTTATATTTAGCTTAGTGTCATTTTATGGCTAAAATAATTAATTTTTGTAATCGATATAGATATCGATGAATACTCATTTTTGATTTATCGATAATAAGTTAAAATTTAATTTTAGTTAATTCTTAAAGTATTCACAAAACTATAAAAATCACGATTACGACCCTTTCTTCCCTTACTAATTAATCAAAATTAAGGAAAAAAGTATAAATAAAAGATGTTAAACAAAGTCTGAATGGGTAAACATAAAAATCTTGAAATCAGTGGATTGGGCTTGATAAGCCATTTGCGTACCTAACGAGGTGCATCATGTAAGGTGTGATGTCTTTATTCTTTAATTTAGGGACTTCGCTAATAAAATATTATTTATTAACTATATATAATTAGGAAAGATTTAAATTGCGGTTCGATGAAGCCACTCAGAATGATAAACTAATCATCAAAACCCAACTAGGGGCACTCGTAGATGGTGGGAGCAATCTGAGTTTGCTACGAGGGTGACAGAATACTATTGAAAATAGCAAAAAATCAGTTAAATAAAATAAAAATTAACATGCTCATAAAAGTACGATAATCAATAATTTTCACTCCAATCTAAAAAATCTCACAAGCTAGAAAACCAACAAATTTGAGCTAAGAAGATTCAGTCAAACCTATCCAGCATGATTAACTAATGCTCTATGACATGAATGAGATAAATCAATATAAAATTTAACAATTTTGATCAAGCCTATTAATAAAGTTTAAAATCTAATATGAAAGTCATGAAAGAATGTTTGGGATTGAAACATTATTTAAATACAAAATCGTTGATAAAATTTTTAATATGGTCTTCATCTGTTACTGTTGATTAAAGTATGAGTGATTGGCATTTCGTATTCTCTATCATTAGCGCACCCATCTTTGAACATTTGAGCACATTTTAGTGCATAATTTTATATCTATCTCCTTATCTGTAAAGAAACCAAGGCTGTGAATACATTAGGAAGTTGTAAATCATTCACTAATCAACAAGAAAACTCCTCTGGACTATTATGAGGATTTGAAATATCCCAGGTAAATTAATCTTTAAGATTCCACTTATCCCAACAGATATCCAGATTAATTTCAACAAGGTGTTCTCACCCTGCCAAAGACACTAGCCTGGCCCTAAAGTAAATCAAAAATCTTAATTAACTTACAATATTCCGAATCTTAGACTAATTGCAAAAAATCTTAATCAGAATCTCTCAATTAAATCTCTCTGCTAATCGGAAATGCTATATGATTGGCAAAGCCTGTGTAATTTATAATTATAATAAAGAATTTAATTACTTTCTATTTAATGGTTCTCATATTTCCTGAATTCTTGTGTACCCAAGTACTCCGCCAAAAATAATACTGCAAATTATTTCATTTCTTGTACACTGCTCTATGACTTTGGCCATAAGAAATGGTCTGTGATATAAAGTCCCTCCCACTCTGACTTGTAAGACACGTACACATGATTTGTCCAAAGATCTGTCGCACTTTCATCTAGGCTGAACTTTTTCCACTTGAAGAAAGTTGGATAATAGTGTTTATATAATTAAGATAATAATTATTTCAAATAAATCGTGATGTATATATGCTCCCAAATTTATAACTAATTAATTAAAGGATGACTGGATTATGCTTATTGCAAATTTGAACTTTAACAAGGCAAGCCATGAAGATTTTCAAGTTTCTATAGTTACATACACTCTGTAAGTCTTGCCTTGACTTTAAGTCTATAGTCCCTTTCTTAAACTAAAGACAAAAGTCAATTTAAGTGGGAACAATGAAAAGTTCGTACCTTTTTTTGAGATAAGTTTTTCTGAAAACTCAATTCTACATCTTGATGTTTGGGGAGTATTGGCGGAGGAACTACTGCAGAGACATCATTTTCCTCTTCGCTTTTGATAGCACTAAAATAATTATTCGAGAGATCATCATGAATCAGACCATTGATTTTGAAGGTTTCCTGGTATGACTTAGTGGTAGTAGTATCGATTTAGGTGGAAGCTTCCATCGAAGAGGTTGAATGCTCTACATTCAAAAGGTTCTCCTTCTCTTTAGAAGAAGAAGTTGTGCCTAGCTGAATTCTTATCATATTCTTTTGATGCAAGTGCTGAGCTTAGAACTCACCAATCACTCTATCTTAATTTGCTTACTCATTTATGGATTCGGTTTCATCTTATTAAAGTCTTTTATGTATCTTTCCAAATAATTTGTCTTAAATTAATGAAAATCAAGAAAAAGAAATCAAATCTATTGTTATATCATCAAATCATCCAATAAACTTTCCTATCCTAAATATCCCTTATAGTAATTTTCTATCTTCTCCAATTAATTTCTTTTCCCATGATACTTTCCATCAAGCCACTCTCCTTCGTATACTATTCCATTAACTCCATTAAACTTCCTTGCCATTTTGCCTACAGTTTTTCTATTCACCTCTGTATATGCTTCCATCTGGCCATTAGAAAGTGCCAAGACCGTGATATTTACCTTTCTGCCAGTCTCCATCATATTTCGCCCAATTTGAAGTTCTATGAATACCTCTACTTTGATATTTTCCTTTCTGCCAGAGACCCTCGTAACTACTTCCATCATTAAAAGATAATATTCAAAATCCATGGAAAAGCCCATACTTCCAATCACCTTCATAGGATGAACCATCTTTATATATTATTAAGACTAATCCTTCAGGATCCCCATTATGAATTGTTTATTATAATTAATATAGCAATCAAGAAAAGAAGTGTCACAAAATAAAAAAATGTTCCCTTATATTTGGAACCATCTGGAAACACCATGAATCCCTCCTCATCCATATAATCATTCTCTTTTTTAATAATATTTCTTGTATGTGATTGTGAATGTTTCCTATTAGCAATGGATGGTAATATTTGTGCTTTACTTGGCAGTTGTCTCTTCCTCTCGAGATTTATAAGCTCTTCAGTGAGGGTAGAAAATCTTTTGAACTAAAATTTTAAGCATGTTAAATATAAATCATTAAAAAATATTAATTACCCTTAATAAATCATTTAAATTTTTAGTAAATTTTATTTTGTTTTCATCTAATATGGTAGTTCATTATCTCAAATTATCTTTGTTTATAATATCCAAAAATGATATTAATAAATCTAATCATCATAAATAAGAATAAATTTATTGCTTATTTAATATTATTGAAATATAAGTCTATTATGTTTTACCTAACTAAAAAAGATTTATCCATGCTATTGATTATATTAGAGTGTAAGTAGAATCATAATAGAATTCAATTCTCCTTATTGCCGAAGAATAGTAAAAAAATTATTAAATTATTTATTTATTTACAGAAGATTATATTAAAAAATAAAAAAAAATAATTGAAAGCTCTATCAGTAAGTTATTCTCTTAAATAAATCTTAATATAAAATTTTAATTTTTTCAAAATTATTTAAATAGGATTTAAAAGTTTTATGATTATAATGTATTGGAGTAGTGATATTTGAATCATGTTGCTAGTCTTCATTCAGTATTGTTTGAAATTATGGCTGATGGTTTTACTATAAAATTTCACTTCAAATTTAAAATGTTAAATTTACCTTTTTGAAATCACTTTAATTATTATGATTGTTCTTTGTTATTTAATTTTATTTTGGAGAGTTTTAAACTGAAACCACGTTTTGGCTTGGATAGTAATTTCAGGTATTTAGTTCTATTTTACTATTCTGTCGAGTCAACAGTTTAAAAGTGAGGATTATTCTGTTTAGATTGCTTTTGTTGTTATTATATTTACTTTGCAGATTATTGCTTTTTCAGTGATACTATGTCATCTTAATCAGCTATAAGTGTGTTTGATAAAATTATGGTGAATTACATTGTTGATTATTATCCTAGCTTGTTGGGGAAATTTTAAATTGGTTTTACGGACTATTACGCTTTTTTATTGATTCTTGTTGCTAGAAAACATATCCTTAAGGTGGTTCTATAAAGAAAATTTATTCGCCGAAAAGAATTTACATCCTTCAATGAACTTAGAATTCTCCCAATATCCTGCTTTAAATTTACCATCATAATTAACTTTCATGCCAGTTAACAATTCACCATCATAACGTCTTCCATCTGGCCAATACTTAATTCCTCGTCCATGTGGTTTTAAAGTGTAAAATTAATTATAATTCCTACCTGATATTGTAGACCATATTGACAAATAAACTGTTAAATAATTATATTTCCCTAGTTTTCCATCGTTCAATTCTCCTTCATATATTTTATCATCAGGGTATATTCCTTTTCCGTTGATTATCATTCCATCAATCCAATGCCCTTCATATTATGTGCCATTGGGCAGCACTTTAGTTCCCTGCCCATTAGCCTTGCCATTTAACCAATCTCCTGTATTTTTTGTGCCATCTGGTATTACCTTCACTCCTTAACCGTATGGCTGGCCATCTTTCCAGCTACCCGTATATCAACTGCCATCTGGATATTTACAAGTACCCGTGCCTTTAGGGCACTCCTGCAATCCATTCCCCATCGAAAATAGTACCATCTGGTAAAGTTTTAACTCCTTTCCCTTGAAACTTCTCGTCTCTTCAATCTCCTTCGTATCTCTTTCCATCATTCCAAATATACAAACCTATAGTATAAGCAAAGTCATTAATTGCAATCGTATATCATTTAATAATTGATAAAAAACTTCGTATAAGAATATAACTTACTCTTTCCATTTGGTTTATCATCTTCGTATTCCCCGTGATACTCACTTTTGTCAGAGTTGACTCTCTTACCAACCCCATTTCTCTTACCAAATTTTAATTGGCCTTCGTAATAATCTCCATTAGGCCAGATCATTTTACCCTCGCCATGTGGCAGACCACTTATTAGCATTCCTTCGTATTTTAAACCACCATCAAGTATAATTAAATTAGAAGTTTTATACTCTGACATTTCTTTTATTATTATAAAATTAAACCAAATTTTATATAAGTAAATTTTTTTATTTTATAAGTTTTATTATTGATTTTACATATTTTCAATGGATTCTCCAAGATATTTATTATAAAATAAACTCTTAAGGTCATGATTATATTATTTATATTCAAAAATGATAAAAAAAACATCTTAAATAATTCTATTTGCTTATATTAATGCTAAGATTTTACGATTAAATAACTATAATATTAGATTGTCATTTCATTTAGTAAACATATCAGAAGAATTAGTAATGGACGATACATTGACTTTCGCATGAAAATTCCCACTTTAAATTTATTTTCTTGTATTATCATAGTCAAATTGTATGTGTTGCTGAGAGAATTCTAAATTGTTTTCATCTGTATAATTTTAAACATTTAACTAAATCTTTTTAATGTTGCTATCTGTAAATCTAAACATTGAAGCTTGTTCTTTGCCTTTTCTTAAAAGTTTCTAATGAAATCTCTATTCTTGTGATTTAATTTTATAATTGCAGCACATTCGACTTAAATTTCTTAAACGAAGGCAATATCTTTTTCTGGACTATGATTAGTGAGTTGTTGAGCTTATTTGATGATTTTAACTTGGAGTATTTTACTTTTGAAGCGAGCTTTTGTGATTTAAAAAGGATCTCTGAAGATCTTTTTCAGACATAGATATAAAATAAATGTAGAGTATATTCTAAACATTACAGAAGATGACCTAGATTAACTAAAGCTGCTACTATCTAAATTTGATTGCGAAATATCATCGCTATCTTCTTCCTATTCTTCCCCTTTATGTGAACATTTACCAAATCTCTCATTAGTTGTTCTATTGGATAAATAATTCTTTACATATACGAATACTAGAATCTTATGAAAAGAAATTAGTGTTAATTTCAATCTTACGAAGTAGGAAAAAAGAAGACACCACATGTACAATTAGTACTATGCTAGTTACAAGAAATTGAGTTTCGCCACAAATTTAATCAATTTTGTAATAAATATCATGTTTGATAACTAGTTCATCGTCAATATACAAACTTATATTGAACCCAACAGTAAAAATAATTGAAATCAAAAGCACAAGGTAACTAATCAAGAATCCCAGAAATTAATTATGATTTCCAGATCCTACACAGTTATTTATCCAATGACAGTGATGATCAAATCTTTCCACACATCTGTTACAAACTGCACAATGCCTTGAACGGGAAGTTTATTTTTTCTCACAATCAGGACAGAGTTAGATTGGATCATACAATTACATTTAATCCTATAGAAATATTATGTTATCTCAATAATTATAAGTAATTACTATGAACTATATAGAATTAGGGGATTTTATATAACCAGGGTCTTTCAAAATGCTTGCTACATAAAAAATAGCAGCTATTAGAAATGCTATACTATTGATTCCAATCCAATATTCACCAATATCTAAAATAATAAGATATGTGAAAGAGTAAATTACATGGAAAAATGAAAAGCAAAAGCCCAAGATAATTCACTATAGCAATTGTAATGAACCATATAGCTGTAGTCCAATTTTTAGATGTTTTCTTTAGAGGTAAACTTAACATTAAAAAACCACAATTTCTATGTTCTTTATGAATTTAAATAGTTTCCTCTCTAAGTTCTTCATTCTCAATATTTTAAGTTAAGTCAATTGGATAATTTCCTTTCTTATCTCTAATTAATTTATTTGCTCCTTTAATTAGAAGTCCTTTTATAGGACGTGTCGTCTTTATAGAATCTACACTTTTTACAGTAAAATGCAAGAGAGTGTTGCCCTCAACATCTTTATCATCCAGTTATTCAATCCATGCTAGCAAGTAACAAAAAAATGAAAACTACTCGTTTAATTGATTTAAGAATTTTAACACAGTGATAATTCCGATCTTGAATAGCAAGCTCAATGAATGGCTGTGCTCATTCTATTATCCCTACTACTCAAGTTTATGCCTTTTTGTTTAAATTAATAAAATGAGATGGGTTGATCTCCTTGAGCTGCAACATGTAGTACATTAATACCAAATTTATTACGAGCATACATATTTGCTCCATAATCCATCAACATGCACATCAATTGTAGGTTGCCTCTAAATGATACGAAATGCATAGATGTAAACTCATCAACTCTTGTCTACTAATTTATCCAGTCACTAATTTCTTCCTGATTGTAATGTTTACTGGCATAAGTAATAAATTGAGTTCCAAGATTATAATCACTTTTGAAACAAACTTTATGCATAAAGGTATAACCTTCTTCATCTGCTATCTCTATCAACGAATTGTTTTGTAATTTTGATTTAGGATTTTAAACAAGCTTTCTGAATCTGATGTCTCAACCGCTTTGAATTCTTCTTTTATGGCATCATATGAAATTTTTTTAAGCAGAACTTCCTTTGTTTTTTCTTCTACCTGTTTTTACCCTGAATTTAATAGATTAGGGGTTATATTACTATCATCTTGATCATTTTAGTATAGTGCTTTATTTCCTTCTCGGCCTTGAATTTTATAAAGAGTGAAATCATTATTCTAATCACCGAAATACGATAATGATAGATTCTAGCTCTCGTTATGATTTTAAGATATAGTATTTTCCTAAGATTATTATAAATTCTCATCAATTCTTTCTTAATTCCTGTTTTTAGAGAAAGCTTGATGTGAGTTGTCTTAATTAGAATTGTCAAAATTTTATTTCAGTAATTTTTATTCATAAGATTTAGAACTTTGACTGTCGTCATTCATTTTGTAAATATTTATTACAGAGCTTTAATTAAAATGCTAATCTTGTTTAATCTTAAGAATTTCAATATATCTTGAGAATGAACTCTAAAATTCAAATTATTTGTAAATTTAAGGAAAGAAATATGGACAATCAATTCAGAGAGGTTCGAGACGGTCAATATACATAAACTATTTACTCTTTAGTAAGAGACTAGAAATATCAAGAGGCAAGCTTTTATCAATATCAATGATTCTCTAGGTCATCAATCTTCTGACCTATGAACTACAGTTCAGTCCTAGAAACAGAGCAGCTCTCTCATTGCTAGGCTGTAGCTACTTCTACATTCAAGATTATGCAAACTCTGCAGATATTTACGATCAACTCATTAAATCCTACCCAGAGCGTGATTCATACAAGCTGCATCACGCTTAAAGTTTATATAAAGCTGGTATATAAGTTGAGGCACAAAAAGTTGCTCAATATATTGAGAATCAAGAATACCAGGAAAAGATTTTGTAACTATAAATCGCCATTCAGTATGAATTGGAGGAGATATCACATGCTAAATCTAGAATCTCATAACTTCCACCTGATAGTGCTGAGTATACTATTTCTTAGAGTTGTATGTTGTAATACTGTTTTATTATAATTAATAAGTTACTTGAGTAATAATGATTAAGTAAAATTTGAAATTAAATAATGCATAACTTAAAATAAAATATAAAAAAATTGGAAATAATTAAGCATCCTCAAGTTTCACAGTAATCTTCTTTTTGCATTCAAAAAAGATTAAATTAGTACTGCTTGATTTAATAATCAAAACAATAAATTTATAATATCTTGATTAATGATGGAAACTTTTAGCAGTTGGAGATAAATTTCTTAAATGCTGATGCTAATGTAAATTATTCGGACTGGCTTATTATTACATATATTATTATTTGCTCATTTTCTACCCACTACTTATGGCATGTCCTAAAATTATTGCTTAAGATCTTAAGTAATAAGTATTTAATATTAAATTGAAATTTAGTGAGTTTTCTGTTTGAATTCGAACACAAAATACAAAATAAATTTGAACTTTTTTTTTTACTCTCAAAAGAAGTCTCCCCTCATAATAGCGATTTCTGAATTAAATTGGTAGAAATATCTTGGTGAATGAGGGATTAGTTGTAGGTAATCAATGACTGCATGTCGTCAGCATCTGTGAGGATGTTTTCATGAAAACTGCCCTTCATTTATTGAAAAAACTTTTGCTCTCTTTAAATAGCTTCCTCATCATTTCGTGATTCTTTCTCCTCCATTTGCTCTTCCTGCGTTGCCAAACGCAATTAATGATAACAAGGTTAGTAGTTTATATCTATAGAAATTTACAATAAGATAATTGGTTTAAATTACTCATTAAAGGTGTTGGCTAGGTGTTGAAATACTGTTTGTAAATCTCATTTGTTTATTAGTTTCCCATTATTATGATTAGTGTTGTAGTATATTTGTTTGTTCAAGAGACTATAGAATTGCAAAAATGTAAAGTAGTTGAATTTTTTCTCCCTGTTTTTTAACATTAAATATCTAAGTATTAATTAAATAATAAAAATTTAATTTATCAACGTTTTTTGCATACTAACTTTGTTACCAGAATATAATGAAGTCGAAAGAAGGGAAACAGAAATATCATGAGTAATTGTTAATCAATTAATTAAAAACAATTGCAAAGTATTGTGAGATATTAAACATAAAAATGTTACTATATTTTACTTTTAAATATTCGGTAAAATTCAATAACTATAAAAATTTTTGCATGAAATCTTATATTTCAGTTAATATTAATCTAGACAAAATAATTTAAATTTCCGAAGCAAGCTCACCATCCAACCCAAGAGTATTTTTCGAGATAGAAAAATGTGGCAAACCTCATGGCAAGATTGTAATGGAGCTTTTCAAAATCATAACACCCCGTACAGCATAGAATTTCAGACAGCTTTGTACTGGAGAATCAGGCAAACGCAGCTCTAATGGAAAAGTATTGAGCTTTTAGAATAGTATTTTCCACAGAGTCATCAGGGAATTTATGATGTAAGGAGGTGACTTCACAGCTTTTAATGCAACTAGCGGAGAGAGCATTTACGGTCTCACTTTCCCAGATGAACACTTTCAAACTCAAGCACACACAAAAGGGACTTTTGTCAATAGCTAGTACAGGAAAGAATGCTAATGGATCATAATTCTTCATTACTTACGCAGTAACTCCACATCTCAATGGCAAACATTTCCTTTTTGGAAAGGTTGAAAACGGCTACGATTTCTGCCAAAAGATTGAGAGATTAAGATGCGATAGAAACGATAAGCCATAGGAGAAAGTAGTGATTATATACTGCGGTTAAGTAAAGAAGCAAGTTTAGCAAAAGCCATTAGTCACTGAGAAAGCTGATGTCATGCAAGCCCAAAAGCATGGTAAAGAGGAAGAGAAACAGCAATCCTCTCAACAAGAAATAAAGACAGTAAACCCAGAAGACAAGGAGAAAGCACGCAAGGTTGAACGCAGTCGTAGCAGAGAGAAAACTGATACCACTGATAATGTAAGACAGCATAATAAAGACAGTGACGATTAGCAGAAGCATCATTGAAGAGAGAGTCAGCATGATAAAGATGAAGAAAGCTGTGAGCACAAGTCAACATTAAGAAAGCAAAGCTTGAAGTGAGAAGAGATCAGAGAATACAAAAATGTTTCAGGAATATCATGAAATGGTGATAAAACATTAAGTTGTTTGCATGGTGTTTGATATAAAGTTTAAGATATATAAGCACTTAGTAATTAATTAATTTATAAGAGAATAAGAGAGATTAACTATTACTAAATCGAACGAAGACGACCCTTATAATCTTAAAAACACAAATTTGAAAGTTTCAATTTGGCATTGAGTAAAAACGGAGAGAAAGAGATATAGTCGACCACAACCTAAACGGAGGATCTGAGACTAATATATAGTATTTGAATGTGTTAGAAATTATCATAAATTGATTTCAGCGGTTTTGAGGTTTGCATGTTAGCCTAATTTATTATTTAACAAAAATAATATAGAGTAAATTTATTCTTAAAATTGTTGGATGATTAAGATTTAGGTATAATTAATTTAGCCTCCAAATGATTTCACTCACTGGGCAGCAACCTTTGCTCTTCAACTCTCAACCATATGCTTAATTGCTCTACGTCTGTTTCTGAGGAACTTGGGGTCTTCTCCGGCGAGAGATGCGTATCTTTGTGTCTTTGGCTAATGGATGCCGTTGTTTTTAGCCTTTATGTTCTGATTGTGGTTTGTATGGTTCTTACTCTTTGCCATGATAATTAATAATGCAAATTTAATTAATAATTGATTCATTTCTTCTCCCTTTAATAATATTTCTTAGCTCCCTACTCTCAGCACATCACTAATTTCCCTTATAAACTAGAATTAGTTTCTAAAACATCATGAATATATAAAATACTAATTGTAATAAATCACTTGAGAGTCATAAATCCTCTTTAATATTTAGAATAATTCTTCCACTATTTGGCCTGGTATTCCTAAAAGTATTATGATGACTATTTGATGTTGTATGTGTTATTGTCATTATCATTATTTTATTTTCGTTGTTACTGAAATTTGATACTTAAACTCGTTTTTTCTCACATTTTTGCTTGATAAGGTTGTTTTTAAACTCCCATATCGAATTGTGCTATTTCCTGTTGATCCCATATTAACTGGTCTTCTAGCACTATGATTCTCACTGCTGCGTTTGTAATAAATTTCTGAAGTTGCTGCCTATGTATTTAGATATGCATTTGAATTTGTTGATGTCAATATGCTCGATTGTAATTGGGATCCCTATGTTTGAGAAAAAACTTGATTTACTGGCCTCTAGTTTTAGTGATTTGAAAAGTTTTCTTGATATTAAACAACATTTACATCAGACTTTGAAGAACTTGCTCTATAAGGATGATTATGAAGTGACAGTACTAGACTGCTATTTATAACCTGGCATATTCTAAACATCAAAGCCAGTATTAAGCCCTAAGCATAAAGGATCATTTTACAATTAGTTATTTGAAGCTTTATCAGAAGCAAGTTCCAATATTGATTGATAGTTAGTTGATGAAGCGGTATGTTGCAAAGTCTTAGGATGATAGTTATTATTAGGTGCACTATTTTACATAATCTTACTAGATTAATTATTGAGATATTGATGTTTAATTGACATTTATTGAAACTTTTCTTTTATAATAGACTGTCTTATCTGATCACTGAACCTTAAGCATTGTTTTACTTTGGTGTTATATTTTATTAATTGGTTGCTCTGTCTATGCCATAAACTTACGATAATACATTTTTTGAAGAGGCAATTTCAAATTTTTCTTGGGATAAGAAGTTAGTAGAAATTTAGCTGTCGTTAGCCTGATTATTTGATTGTTTCCTCTATAAAGATGTATGATTTGTGTAAGTTTTAGCAGAAAGTGTAGCTTTAGATTTTTAGTAAGTTGTAAGAGAGGTAGTTGCATTCACTTTATTTTGACTTCCATAATTTTTTGATTGCTATCTACTTAAAGTGCCAGACGATGGAGGATTCTAATTTATTTATCTCGGAGGATTTTGGCAGAAAGATTATTGAACGAATCCTTTTATGGGCTAAGAATTCTACTGAATATTATCAATAACAGAGAATGGTGTAAAATTCAATTAATGACTGGTCTTTTGTTTAACTATAGTCGATGAAGGTTTTGAACGATAAGTGATTGAATATGATTATACTCCTTTTAACTTGGCTAAGTCAAGATCACACTACCCTAGCATACTTCAATGACTGAAGCAACTGAGTTTCTTTATTAATTGCCAAGCTAGCTGCTATTCTAAAGAGATCCAGGAACTCCTCCACCATTATTTCGACTGAAGGAATTTTGGCCAATAGATAAGTTGATTCATTATTATGGATTTACTAGTGAACCTTGATATCCACTATAATCACTTATAAAAGTATTTCTATCACAAGTCTTTCGTTTATTTGGTGAGCACCACTACGATCTGAAAGTTTTTGTCTAATTTTGAAAGAGAATTTATTATTATTGCTTAGCCTATATTAGCGAAAAGTCTTGCATCAAGTTTTTCTTATGAGAGTCTTTGCCTGTTAAGAAAGTAGTGAACTTTTACAAGAATTTAGGTTTCTTGCTTGAATTATCAGGGTTATGAACTTATTAACCCACAATTGAATTATTCTCAGTTGCATTGTCTGCATATTGAAAGGAATATTATCACTTGAAATAGTATTTGCTCTTGTTAAGCCGTTATACATCCTAGATATAGTTTGATTATTTGTATGATTTTGTGAAGGGTAAAGGTTTTATGCAGCATAACTCTCAAATATCTTTTTAGTTTTTTCATTTGCTCTGGTTATGATATTCTCAGTGGCATGGTTTATTTTAACCTTATTAATCTTAGCTACAATTTATTTTGGTTACTCGTCATTATCTTTTTCTTCATCTTTTCTAATGAATCCCTGAGCTATACTTATCTCCTCTTCAAGCATGGTACCAGAAACATCATGGTTTACTCTACCCATAATGTTTTAAGGTTTAATAGGTGATATTATTTGCAGCTACTATGAAACTTCTAGTAGTTTTCATTGATGTTTTTAAGCACTGGTCAAAGACTAAATTGCTTTAGCTGCTGATTCCATACTGTTTAGCTTTAATCTTAATTGCTTATATAGTTAGTTTGAAGAATAAAATAATTCATAGAGATTAATCAACCCATATATAGTAATTACTTATTTAAATAATAAGTTGTTAAATAATTATTTTATTGCAGTTAGTCTTTTCTTTGTGCTCTTGGTGGTATCTCTCCTCTTACTTATTGCTTTAATTCCTCAAAGTTAGAGGGCTTGATTTTATTCTATTGAGTCTTTCTTTTCATTTATTCTTTAATTTTCAGGTATTCTTTGATTTACCTTTGAACTTCCTTTTCTTCAAATGGTTCACTGTAAAATGAAAATCCCTTGGACATTTGATCAAGAGCTATATGAATTACAAAATAAATTTATTGTATTAGCTTTATCTAGTTCTTTAATTTAAGGGCTCTTTAACAGAATTGATTGATTGCCACTCATTTCAAGCAGCTTGCTTCTTGATGAGTCAATGTTCAAATATTAGTTAGTCTAATTTCCATTTTCATAATATTGTATATTTGAGAGAGAATCTTTCTAATAAATTAATATAGGGTAAGATTTAAATTTGGAATAAATGCTATGTTAGTTTTGCAAGAAGCCAGAATTCTCAGCAATGGTTGTATAATCATAAAATGATGTCATAGCTGAGTTATCTACACAATAGTAAACACTTCTTTAAGCCTATCTTCTACCTTTGTTAAGTTGCTTAATTATATCTTACGGTGTTTCTGTTACTTTCAAGTCGACTGGAAGGATTTTATAGTCTGGATCAAAATTACTCTTGGTAATATTAGGAATCCAAAGTGGATCAATATATTTATGGCAAGCAATTAGCTAAAATAGATTATTTTTGGTGAATAAATTAATCTAATAAACTTTGTTAATGCTTGATTTTAATATTAAAATAAATATATATTTTTAAGTACTCTACCGCATATTTTATGTGTAAACCTGTTTTGCGGTAGAGTACCTTAATTTTATTAATTAAATAAAATAAATATACTCTAATATTCAGTTAAAATAGTATAAGAATCTTGAATATAGAAATACTTAAATACAAAGAAAAATATATTAGGATTGCTTTAAATATTTTGAAAATTACTTATTAGGAATATGTCTAATATATAAAATAATAATAAATTATAGTTAAATTAATTATAAAATTAAATTTATTTTTGCTGCTTGAGCCAATTAGACATATTAATATTTTTATTTTATAACTCTAAATATATTTATTTATATCAGGAAATTAAAATAAAGTTTGTTTGTAATCAAAATAAAGTTTAATTTATTCCTCATTTTAAATATGAGTAATTTTAAAATGATTTACTACTAAAAGTAACAAATCTTAAATTATAAAAAATTTCTATGTATAAAATAAATTATTTCACTTATATATAAAACAATGAATAAATTAACTTTCATTTTAACAAAAAAGTAATTTCATAAATATAAATAATTATACATAAAAACAATTAAAAATATAATTATAAATTATTAATATAATAAAAATTGGCGCAAGTAGTAAAAATATGATATTTATCACTTGCGCCCATTTTATATATAATTAAATAAAAAACAAACAAATTTATTAAAAATAATTATAATAATGTTTAGAGAATGAATTATTTATAATATGAATGTATTTTAAGAATTAATATATTCCCAATTTTGTTTTTATTTTGACTGATTGCATTACTTTTTACACAAAATGCATTAAATAAAAAAGTGATATATTTTTTAATTTTAATTCAGAATTTAATGCTTAATTTTGCTATAGAATTTAAAGATTTTTAATTTTTTTATTTTTAATAATTAATTTACTCATCATATTATATATCACTTTTTTATTTAATGCATTTTGTGTAAAAGGTAATGCAATATTAGAGTATATTTATTTTATTTAATTAATAAAATTAAGGTACTCTACCGAAAAACAGGTTTACACATAAAATATGCGGTAGAGTACTTAAAAATATATATTTATTTTAATATTAAAATCAAGCATTAACAAAGTTTATTAGATTAATTTATTCACCAAAAATAATCTATTTTAGCTAATTGCTTGCCATAAAATATCTCTTCACCAAGCATACTGTTTTATCTTGTGTAAGCTATCAAACGAGTACCTTTATGTATAATCTTTACAAAGTAAAAGTCTTAATAGATCTATTACCACTGGATTTAAATAATGTGGGTAAAACAATTCAGCTTCAACGATATCTTAGTACATATAATTTCTATCAGTGGAGTAAAAATAAGGCAAACCTTTTAGCATCTCAAAAAGTTTAGCCCCTAAACTATAATAATCAATTGGTAATCCATGGCCTTAACCTGTTAACATCTCAGGACTCATATACTCAGGTGAACCACAGAAAGAATTAGTAAAGTCATTGACTTACTGTATGTTTTTGGTTAATCAAAAGTCTGCAAGTTTTATATGCCCATCAATATATAACAAGACATTTTCCGGCTTCAAATCTCTATAAACTATTCCTTTAGAATGTATATAATCTAGCCCAAGTAAAATCTCAGCAAAATAAAACTTTGCTTAAACTTCCCTCATTTTACCTGTTTAATGCAAAAGGTAGAATTATTCCCCACCAATACAAAGATCCATCACAAAGTTTAGCTCTTCTCTCTATATTTAATTTACAAATTAAGAACTTACAGATTAGAAAGCCCAGTATAATTTTACGATAAAAGGATGATCAAGTGACTCCATTATGCTTCTTTCACTCATAACTTATTTTAATTTTCTATCCCCTATTACAAAACTCTTTTCCATAACTTTCATAGCGAACAGCATGCCAGAGTCTTTCTTTCTAACTAAGAAAACTTTTGAAAATCCTCCTTTCCCTATCAATTTTAGCAATTAGAAGTCATTCATGCAAACTGCTTCTTTTCGGTTTGGAATTATTTCTGTACAAAAGATTATATTAAACAAATTATAGACTTACTTGTAAAATGGACATCAAGCAAAGTACCATCTTGTAAATCATTTTAATTGAGATATAAGGCAATTGATATATTTTGAAAATTATGATGGATATATTTGATTTAATCGAAATTAATATTTTTGAGGTTAGATTTTAATCAAATCTTCAAGGTCATTATTATTATTCTTTTTATTGGTCATTCAGTATAATCTCACTGATTTTATTCAAAGTTCTGCTAATAGAATGTTACTGCTCCTTGAGACTACTTACATCTTCCATCAAATTTTTAATTAACTTTTACATGATTTCTACATCTGTATCGGCTTCATAGAAGCTTCTTACAGTTCTAGCAGCTTATTAAAAATCTATCATATAACTTCTGAAGTTTCGCAAACTAGACAGTATTTTATCTTTGTTATAAGGCTACTTTTACTTTATGTTATTTTGCCTGAAAGCACTCGAGAGAACCTGAGTAGCCTTGAATTTTAACTCTTCCTTGTAGTAAAGCCCAAGCAAAAGATTGTATATTTCTCTTCATTAGGAGAAAAAGTTAGCATGTTATTAAGTGTTACAACAAAGAAAGAAACTATAAAAACTCCCCAGAAACATACAATTACTCCTACTACCCTGCCCATCAAACTTTTAGGATATATATCTCCATACCCCACTGTAGTCATTGTAATAAGAATATTCCTCATTGAATTGATCATGCTGTTAAAATCTTAGCCAGAAGCTTAAGAAACTGGCCCTTTAAAAATTCTAAGCTAATAGCCGAAGATTACTGTTGAGACTACCATAGTTGTCCAAAGAATTGTGTAAGGCATTTGCTTCATTATAGATTTAATAGCAAACATTTAATTAGCCTTACAGCCGTTCATGCATACTCTTTAAGAACTAGGATTCATAAATTGTGTCATAATTAATGTGCATCTACAAAGCATATAAATTCTGATAAAACAAAAGAAAAGTAACAAATCATTAACATCATACTGAATTGTTGCTTGAAATGACCCATTGTTAATGTGTTAAACATATTTTACATTATAAAAGAAAGGATATAAAACTACTATATTTATAATAGTCTCATAGATCATTCCCTTCCACCAACCTGTATTAGAAATAGTATCAAACACTGTTAACAGCCCTTTTGATATATACCACTTCAAAGTTAGGCCATATCTAAAGTAAATAGATAAAATCAATCCAAGTGTACAGAAGCAGTTGTAAGCCAATATTAAATTCATAAGATCAGCAATATCATCAAGTTTCTTCATTTCGAAAAGAAACACTGATAGTCCAACTCCAAAACATGAAAAGAAAACTGATATGTACTCCTCTACTTTGATCTTGTTAAACATTTCATTTGATATTCTAATGTCTAATCCTGTACTTTACTCGAATAACTCAGCTTAATGATGCTCTTCTTAATAATCCTCATCATGATCAAATATATCATTCATTCTCTTTTTCTCATCAAGTAACTCTTGTTGCTGCTATTAAATCTGAAGCTCTTAGTCAAAATAATGGTTTTAGAAAAAGTCTTGATCCTTTTTCTAGGAAATGTCTTGGTCTATCTAATTAGACTTTTTTTAGATTTATTATTAAAATGGTGTTAGTACAGATCCTCTACATTTACATTATTAGATTGGGTGTTTTATTGAGTTTTTCGCTTTGAACTTTTGTTTTTCTTGTGTCTTCCACTTTACTTTGTATTAGATCTATAAGATAACTACTGAAGAATATCATCATATTATAGACATTTAATTTATTTATGAATATATTTTAGCTCTCCTCCATGAGATAATTTCTTCGAATGTTCGTTGTCGGATAGAATTTATAATCTAAGTTTATAGTACATCTAAGTATTCAATTATGTCCTCATTCTTTACATTTAATCAGTGCTCTACTTGACTATAAAGACTAAGTTAATCTTACATTTTTTAATTTAAATATACTTACAAGTTGGAACTCTGTTTATGGTAACTTAAACACTACCTCTCTCTAGGGTTTAAAATCTTTTCCCTTTACATTTAAAGTTGAAAGTTTTTCTTTGAAGAAAGTTCATTTTCATCTCCAAAGATTTTAGAACTCTTTTTAGCGTGAAGCACTCGGGTTTTTTATTTTAAGAGGCCTATTCCACCTCCTTTACCCGTGCCTCCTCCCGATTTCATTCAACCTGCAAATCTTGACATTTTTGGATAATTATTATTTTTAAATTGAAAATATTTTGATAATAGCATTTTAATGCCTCATATGACTGTTTGAAATTAAAAGAAAACTTGATTAAATATGGAACTAATGATAATCACTAATATTGCTTAACTTATAATTGGACAGATAATTTATTTAAGTTATCTTGATTCATATAATTATTGATCCCGTTAGTTTTGACAAGAACCCTGAATTATTCATCAATTTGCTAAAACTCATCATTTCTCAATTTTAAGTAATTTTGTTATTTAAAAGCCAAATCGTAGTTAAACTCATCTATATTTTGATATACGTCAAGTACGTCTCTTCTAACATAAATTAAAATAAATGATAATGCTTAAAACTTAAAGTTGCTATGTAAGTTTAAACATTCATAGGGAATTGTGAAGATAAAGTAAGCTTGAGATACTAATCAGGCGTAGTCTGAGTATACTTTAATTAAAAGTACATCCACTATGTACCATTAGTTTGATAGACCTGATAGAAGCCATCCTTCAAATAAATGATCTTTGCTGAGCAATCAGCACCTTCAAATCCCTCAGAACATTTACACTTACCTTAAACTATATCTTCACATTAGCCGTTTCCACTGCACTTATTCATATAAGAGCGTTTTATTGGTGCTGTTTTGCATTTGGTTGGATCATTATGATGACAAAGAAGCTTGTTGCTATTCATAAAATCATTTATAAACTGTTTAGTAACTGCAAGTTGCTTTTTTGGTACGAAATGACAAGATTTAGGAACTGTCAAGAAATAAAACTTCTTATCTTAATCAAATCTATAGTACCCGCCGACTACTAATTTGTTGTTAGAGTCTTTTGTATAGTAAATCTACTTTGAATTTTTCTAATAATTACGGTCAACAGTATTGAATCATTGTAGATTTTTTAATCCAAATATCATGCATTGCAGGTCCACACCCTTAATTCCATTCTCCAGCAAATATAATAATCAATAAAATTAAGATAATTATTGGCTAAATTAGTACTAAAACTGGATTGTTAGATTATATAACTTCATCCATAATATTTGTGCATTCATCAAGGACTTCGTATTGATAAGCATCAGAGTATTTTCTGAAGTGAGTTCATAAATAGGAACTTTTGTGCTCTTTTCTATATGAATCGCCTTATATAATACCTATTTTCTAATATGATTCGATAAAAAATCATAGAGCACTTATTCAACTGGACTCCATTCTGAGTAAAATTGCCTAGAATCAAATTTAAACACTCCTCCAGCTACATTGTTGATATAGTTGACTGGAGAATCACAGACTGGTGGTGCTTCTGACCACTTAGTCGATATATATTCTTCACATCTTTTTCTTAAAGCTGCAACTTGGTCTAAGTTTTACTCATCTACTGGTTTAAAGCTTATCCCAAATGATAGGTATTTACACTGTTAATCAAAGGTGCTAAATAAGGATTGCCTATAAACATACCCTATAAGTTAATCTTTGTTTGTTGTGGTCCTTTGTTATATTAGTTAATGTAAGTAGCAAATAAGGGTATGTATTTTCCTGAGTAATTCTCCTCAGATATATAAAACTTTCTGCCATTTGCCTGATATTCTGGATACTTAATCATGAAATTTTCAAGGAATTAAATTAGCTCAGAGGCACCATCTTTCATTCTATCTAATATTGAGTTTCCAAATGAGAATCCAACTCCAACAGGCTGATTTAAGTATAAAACATCTGCAATATCAGCCTAGGATCCATCCTTATTCAATTAAGAAATATAATCATCTCCTGTAGGGTTATTTGTTCTCAAAACTTAAATTTGCCCATTTTCCAAAAATAAACCAAACATACTTGACGATCTGGTCCTCCATTAATCCATAGAATCAAATTTGGATTATCAAGTTGATTGTTTTTTATTAACCAATAGAATAAGTTATGGTCTTATGGTCTTAACCTTCTTTAATTGATGATTTTAGGGTTCCAAAATACATGCATGGAAGTGCATCTTTAGCGTTCCAGTAAGGCAGTGAAGTTATTGTGTGATAGTTTTGTTAGCAATCTTGGCCTTAACTTAGTTTAGAGGAAACTTGGACAAATCCGAGCACAGCATCAGAGAGAAATATAAAATATCCCTTTAATTACAGGAAAAAAATAGGAGGAAATTTGAATTTAAAATTTTAAATAACTTTATTTAACTTTATAAAATTTACTGTTAGATGATTAACTTCATTTTTTGTAAATTAAATAATTTATTTTTTTGAAGAATATCATTTTTTAAATTCCAAATTAAAAGTAATCGAATTATTTAATGAATATTTGAGTAAAGCTTATTTATTAAAATAATTTATAGTATATTGTTTTTTTTTGTCAACAATTACTGAGCAAAGAACAATATATTTAAAATATGTGGATATTTTAAAATTATAAACTTCTTGTCTGTCTAAATTAATTGTATTTTTAAATTGCCCTATTAATCATTTTTAAAACACTGATGCATGAGTACTTTGCTATATCAATAACATGATTTTAGAAAAATGTTATCTTTATTTTATAATAATTTTATTTTTGCTAATTCTTATATATTATTTACAAACAAATCATAAACATAGTTATTAGTGAAAATTATTAACTGATTAACTTTGAATATAATTATTCTAAAACTTTTAGTATTTTAATATCCATAAAAACAATATATTTTAAATCTTAAAAAAATTAAAAGTTTATCGTTTTTGTTCGATAAAACAAATAAAATTAGTTTAAAATAAAGTGATTATAAATTTTATATTTTTTTAATTGTTAATAATTATATTTATAATTTATATTAACTTGATAGTTAATATTGATATTTAAAAATTGAACTTATTACTCTTTGTCTCAGTTATTAGTTTTATATTTATCACATTTTTTCATCAATCAATTTATCTTATATTATTTAAATTTCCAAAATATTTTCTATTTATTAAGGATTAACCATTATTAATATTTTTCAATATTTAATTTAAATTTTTTAAACAATCAATGCAATTAGAAGTTAAATAATTCACAAGTAAAATTCATTAATAATCATTTCTAATTACTAATTTAAGGATATAATTTAGGCTTTGTACCATTATTGACTAATCAAAATTAATTAAGTAAATTAATTGTCATTTTATTTCCAAATATTATCATTTTTATTTGAGAAATTTACCATTTATAGTAATTATTTTATGAATATGTGAATTAATATAAAAGAAAGAGTTACGCAAAGTAGAAAATTTCATGAATTATAAAAAATAAAATCAAATTTATTTAATTATTTATTTATTCTTTGAATAATTTTAATCAAAAGGTGCTCATAAATTTTTTATAATTATAAATTAAAATCAGTTACTTTAATGTGTGACTAACTCTTCAATAATATTAAAATTCATAATTTATTTGTAAATTAATTAATCTAGTAATAATGTATTTAGAATAGCAATCTAAGCACACAAAAGCGGCTTTATGTTAATTGTCATTTCCCTGCTCTGAATTCTGATAAACTATTGCCATAATTGCGAATTTAAAATCGCACAATTCACAAACCTGTCTTCTGTTCTTACTCTAGAAAGTTTAGATCATACCTAAATTTCATTCTGTGTTTTATAGAAGAGGTTGATCTTAAAGTGAATCTGCTAAACGCATAATGTTAAAGATGAAAATGTGATCGCAACTCCCTAATGTCTAAATAAGTAGGGAAAGCCAAAAATGTAAAAATAAATTAATAATAAGAGAGAAGCCAATTTTGAATGTCAAATCTGATATTTTAGTTGTGGTGAAATTAATTGGGTATGGTGATTCATTTTCATCTAAATTCTCGCTTAAATATTTTTAGATTGATTTAAAATTTTTAGGTGAAATTTATATTTGATTTTGAATCAGAAAAAATTCCACATCTTTGTTCTTATTAACAGTTTATATTTGATCTTTGCCTACACATTTTATAAAAAAGAGAAAAATTATGAAGAATTTATTAAAAAATTACTCTCAAAAATATGTGTTTCATTAAACTTTTGAAGAAAAATCCTCAAGAGTAGCTTTATTTGCTAAGCACTAAAAATCAGTTTCTTTTACACTATATATTTAGCTATAAAATGTGATGTTAACAATAGTTTCTGATTTAATGTTTAAATTATTTTATTAATGAATGGAATGATCATATTTTTCTGATTATTAATGAGGTACAATATAATTTCTTTCATAAATTTAAGGTAGCTTATAATTTCCATTTTTCAATTTCTTCATTATATTTACTGATTCAAATTAACTTTCTTGCTTCATTTGCTCAATTTCATTAGTGTTGGGTGAGCTAATTTAATCAACTATTTATCTCACTAATTTCACCCTCTAAACTCTGGTTGTCTTGTTATGACCCTCTATAATAATTAAATCCTCGTTTCTTGAGGGATCTGACTCTATTTATCTTTTCAATTAAGAAGTTAGTTTTTTGCCTTGCTCCAGTTTTTGTTCTAATAAACTATTAATCGGTTAGATTAAATAGTTTAGATTAGTTATTAAACAAAATATTGATAAGTTTAGTTCTTCTGAGGAGGGAGTTACGAAATCAGAACAATCTAGAAAATCGTTATAATCCCGATTCAATTTCTCATCTTAAACAGTTAAATGTTATATTGATTCATCATAAATTATCATATAAGCTTTTTAAATTAGCTCATCTCACTTGTTTTTAAATAACTTTGGGTTAAATATAGCATGATTTTTAGTGTGAGAGCTTGTTATGCTTAGCTAAAATAGCTTATCAAGATCTAATAAGATTACTGTGTCAAATTATTTTCCATTTTTTAATTCTGATTAATCTCAGTATTTATGTAAATAAGCGGAAAAGATACAAATTTTGCTCTATAAGTAAATCTGTTTGATATAATGAAGTCTTTTGAATGAATTATATTTAATTCTGCGAATATAAATGGCAAAAGAACTGTTGATTTGCTCAACCATGTTTGGTCTGGTTGTCCTAGTCCTTTTCTTGGCTTTCTCAATCGACAGTTTGAGTTACAACTAAGTTGGGCTTAACTACTCAAGCATTTCAAATCTGTGGAGAACAGAACTTACGTACCAGGCTTCCATTTCGTTGGACTAGGCCACAACTTTATTCCATACGAAGTTACAATAGCCACTGTTGAGTTCTCAAAGAATAAGGATGCTACACTTCCCTTGATTAGTTGCAGAACTAAGGATGGACTTAGATTAGACTTAGAAATCAATTTTCAATACAGAGTCCTTCAAGATAAAATCTACTATATCTACATTACTTTTGGCTACAATATGAAAACTGTTCTACTGAGAGTAACTTTAGATTCTATCTCTGATGTAGATACTGTGTACAAAGCTATAGATTTCTCCACTATTCGCAAGAATATTTCTAGTTAGATGAAGGAAATTTTAGACAAGAGACTTTAAAAGAACCTCAACGTTGAGGTTGTCTTCCAATTAAGATCAATCGATTTACCAGATCCTAATGAAATGTCAATCTAAACACAGAAGTTACAAAGCAAGGTACTTTGAGAGCAGAAGCTGAAAGAGTGAAAAACAAAGTTACAAACAAATGTACATCGAAGTTTCTCAAATCTAAAAGAATATAACCAAAAACGATGCAGAGGGAACATCTCAAGCTAGAAATCTTATGACTCAAGCTAATACCAAAACCTACGTTTAAATTCAAAGTTTCTAAGCTGAAGCCTACGCTAATCTTATGAAAGATCTTGGACTTAATAAAGATGAGCTCATTTAATACTTGCAAATCAAGGATTATCCAAATGGTGAACTAGTTATTTCTCTTAATGACAAGTAAAGTTCATCAGGTAACTCCAATGGAAAATTATAATGAGTTCTTAAAAGTTGATTAACAACAAAGTATAGCGATATATGTTTATTCAAGTAAATAGACAAAAAAAAGCATTAAAGATTTTACTTGTTTGTTTATATAAAATAAATTCTCATAACAAATTATTAATTTAATATTTTCACTCATTTTTATTGATTCCTTAAAATAGCTTGAATTATTATGAAATCGTCAACTTATTTTAATTAAAAAAGAGATTGTCATTCTTTTATAATAGGCATGAGATCAGCTTGGAAATATTATAATTCTAAGATTGGGCTATTTTCAAATATTCCAGACACTTGCTTTGTGACTTCCTATTAAATAATAACTTCTTAGAAATCTTTTTATACTTTGTTTGATTATGAAAAATTCTAAAAACATGCTCATTCACTATCATTATCGCGTTGTAGTCAACTTATGAAATATCAAGCTAGTTATTCTAAGGTATAATATGTAATCCTGAGCTAAATTCGACATCCTTGATTAAGCCATAAAACTTCAATTCAATTGCTACCAAAGTTTTACTTCTCATATTAATCTTAGAAATTTTGACATCGTTGAATAACTTTTAGCATTCTTTTTAGGAAGTTTCATTAAGTTTTATAAAAGCAGCAACTTGACTATTAAATTGCCTTAGAACTTATATTTTGCTTACATGGTCAGAAAATTCATCACCTAGTATAAATTAAATTTTAGCAAAAGACACTTCTTATGTTTTTCTTGAACTTAGTCTGAAAGATTAAGTTTTGGATATTATAAAATCGCTGCATTTTATTTGATTATCAATAGATGAAACTGCTTGCTTAGTCTAGCTATCAATCAAGTTTTGCTTAAACAAGTACTTATCTTCTTTGAGCTCAGTTAAGGTATTAATTAACTTTCTATTTCTTTAAACGGATCCTTTTTAGTTTTGCTGACCCTCAAAAATATCATTATCGATGTCTAAGTATAAAACAGAATCATAAACTGTCCTCATTTCTCCAGAGAAATCATTATCTTTCAACCCTTGTCCTTGTTTTTACATAGTAAAAACGATATTGGGTCTAATTTCTTTAACATATTGCATTTAAATCATAGAGCCTAAACCTTCTACCCAGCCACAAGTATTGACCAACTAGACTCTATTTTTAACTTTTGAGCTTTGAGTTTAGTTATGATATACCTCCATTAGATATGCTACAGCATTCACATAATACTTTATATTCATTTGAGGTGATTAATAATTTATGAAAATACTCTTCAACTTCTCAACTCTAGTGAAATCTTGATTTGTCAAAATCAAATCATTTATTTTGGATAATTATACTTATCCTGCAAGAGTAAAGTTTGGTTGCACATAATCTGCATCTAGAAGGTAAACTTCATGATTTCTTAGTGATTAGAATTATTTTGCCAGACATGAATAAAGGTAGATTTTCCAGAATTCTAAACTCCATTTATCAAAATTATGATTGATTTATTCGAAGAAAGCTCATTAATTTAGCTCAAGCTAGTAGCATAGGATTTATTTAAGTTGAAATGACCTTTTACTGGATCTTCCTAAATGGTAAAGTTTTGCAACATTAACTGATTATCAGATTCTAAAAAGTATTAAGACTCCTCTTAAGAATATTATGTGAACTCTTTCAAAGCAACTACTGCACAGTTTAATTAAATTACTTTTATTTTTACTTCATGACTATCAATATAAAATTTATGATTAATCAATTATTTACTCTGAGTTTAATTTATAGCTTTCAATTGCATTTCTTTTCTTGGATCAGAAATAATTTCAACACAGTTTTGTGTGTTTTCTGGAGTTAAAAGAGCTCCAAAAATATTTACATTACTATGTAACACTCTCAATTTAGCTGCTCCCTGAAATTTCAGGTATTTGGAGTCTGACAAAATAATTACTTTTGCTGATTCACAATTCTCTATGTTGACAATTTCTATATCTTAATTTGACCCCTCTAAAAAATTATTATCTTCCTCTGCTTCTTTTGCGTGATGCTTTTCTTATTATGATTTAGTATCTCTGTTGTTTTATGTTGAGCATCTTATTTATCTCTTGAACTTGATCGCTCAATCTCAGAGACTTTTCCTTTCAACTTTCTATCCATAAGTCTTTTATTATTTAATAATTATTTCTAATCTTTATATTCTTATATGTACCTTACCTATCTTTTATTATAGATTTGAATAATTATATTATAATTTACTATTTAAATAAGTATGAAAAAAGATAATAAGTCCCCATCTAAACCCCAAGAATTTGATATGTAATATTTTTTAAAATATTTTATAAAAAAAAACAAGTTTAAAAGTTCTGGAATTACAGGTAATGCAATTCTTGACTTGGTTTTGAAACAGTTTAACTTGATCATGAAATATTTCTGGAATAATATCTTAAAGAAAGAAGAAATTTACAAAATCCTATTCCTCATTATGTTTCTTGTACTTTCTTATGGAATATTGATTTATGACCCCAAACTTAACTACTTCTCACTTTTTATTTAGATTAAAGTAAAAAGGAACTGAATACTAAGCTTTTTTTTATAATTAATTATATTTTCACTTGATACAATGAAGATTGCAACATTCGTCAGCCTGGGATTATCGATCTACTCACATATGATTGAGAAGAAAAAGGTGGATGAGCGCACTATTCAAAAAAAGAACTATGAAAGATACAACACTATTCTTTAGAACAACTGGAAAGATGAACTGAGGATGGAAGAAGAACGCAGACTCAACAAACTCAGGTCACAACCAAATCCAGCCCTCAGGAGTCAAAGCACAAATATTCATGGTTAGAAGTAACTATTAAAGGATCTTCAAGAATGGAACCTCATAAACAAGTAACAAACTTAAAATTAGAGAAATTTGCCTGAGCACAGGAGAGACCAGTTCAAGTTAGTTATAGAGAATGATAGATCATAATAGAGATTTGTAAATGTTATGGCAACCAAGTTGAAGTGCTACCTTTACATCCAAAAATTCTACCCACTTGACAAGAGATGAGTTTTGGACAGAATGAAAAAAAGATTTATTTATGAAAATAGATGGAAGTGAATAATACTTCACTGATATTGCTCGCAGAACTAAACATTTCTTGCTCTATACTTTTTTCAAATTGATAATAGTTCATTTTATTAACTTAATTCAAGATTTCTCCATACATCTCCTTAAATACTAGCATGTTATAATCATCCTTGACCAAAAGAAGACCCTCATGATTTAATTGTAGAAATGATGCAAATTTTTTCAGATAATGATAATATTGCTTATAGTGACTAATAAAATGGTTAGCCTATATGCTGATGCTTGACCTTAGGAGAAGTTCTTAGAATAAGTAACTTTCAAAAAATAGACTCTAGATTTAATGGTAAAAGTGAAGATAAATTAGAATTACATAGAATTCTTTGTTAATTAAGAGACCAAATAAGCATTAAATGGGAATTGTTTAGGTCAACAGCTATAGTCAGCTCCAAATTAAGTGATAGAGAATTTTAATTTATCATTAAAAGATTGAAATTCTTGACTTAAGATCCAGAGGATTATAGCTTCAAAGGTGGATCATCAAAAATTCTTGGGTATGTATAGTATTAATACGATAAAACCTTTTAATTGTTATATTCCCAATTTCCCTTAAAAGTGTTGTACAAGAATCAATCATGGAGTAAAGACTTACCTAGTGATCCATAAATTATTTCTGCCATTTTTTGCAGAAATCTGGATGACAATTATTTTACAAATAAATTTTGCAATATATTTTTTTTTTATGAACTCAAGATTAAGTATGGTCACAATCATTACTTAGACTCTTTATTGCTCTATATCCCTTGCAAACTTCCAGATGATCAACTAGCTCTTTTAAACAATTAACCAGTAGGTTATATCCCCTACTATCAGTATGTTGCCAAAAAAATGATTCATCCTGCTTTACCAGTAAGTATAAACTAAACATTTAATTTACAAAATTCTTAAGAAAAATATGTTTATGAGTTGCAATAAAAAAATCATTTATAGGGTGAGTTAAATCTCTTTCATGCAATTACTATGATTTATTCATAGATCAAGAAAGATCATCACAACTGCCTATATGGAAAACTCAACGTTTAGCTTTTTATAGAATCGACTATTCTGAGAAGTAATGCTGACACCTTTTCAGCATTCAGATGAGGAAATATAGGTTAAGAGTTTGTAAATTAAGTTTGAGAAAAATGTGGAATAATAAAAGTAAAATTTTGGAATTATTGTATTAATATTTCAAACTATCAATCTTTTATGTTAATTGCTTGGTATAATTCTTAAATGTTAGATGATGATAGAATATATTTCGATATAATAAAATTAAATTACCAATTAAAACTGAATATTAATTTACAACATTTATTTGAATTGTTTAAGTAAAAATAAGTAATTTAATCAAGGAATAAACTTCTACACTTATTTTAGAATAAGATTAGTTACAATAGCCTTTCTCCCAAAACATTATAGCAAAGCCTACTAAATTTGCAAATCTGTTAAAATTTAATAAAATTTCAAACATTTCCCTGACTCTATCAACCAGATTCGTAGTGACTAATACTAACTAAATTCACCCCTATTATAAATAGAGATTTCGATCACTTTAGACAACCAGTGCAAATACTCAAAAATCAAATTAAAATAATTAATTGAATTTCAGCAATTGCATTAAACTGTAAAATTCTTAGCAAATTTAAAATTCATAAGAAAAAGTTAACAGTCATAGATCACCAGATTAGTAAAACTATTCAAGCAAGCTAAACTAAAATATTATCAGAGAGCAAGTATTAAAAGAATTTCCTGAGGGAGATTTGTAGTAATATATGATAAAAATTCCCAGGTGTCTGAAAGTTAGTGGACGATATGAAGATATTAATTTGGAGATAGTCAAGAAGAAACTAAGATAAAATAAGTTCTTTCATCACAAGTTAATTCATCAATTGATAATTCAGAGGGTTTGAGGTATTATGGGGGTGTTTTTGAGTAAAGAGAATAGTTTAATGATCATAGTATAGTACATAGTAACAGCAAGTAAGAGAAGATTCAAGGCTAAAGTATAAATCAAGAAGAGGAATTTAAGAATCTATATGAACTTATTGTTTCTAAAGGTCTCTAATAAATTTATGAAATTACTAGTTAGAATTAAGCATGAAATTAAAGTTCGGAATTTGACTATAAATTTTAAAGATTAAGATCTTTGCTTTTTCTAATTAAAGTCTGTTTAAAGATATGCACAAAAAAGAAATGATAACACATTTAAGAACAGGCTACGATCCAAAAAAGTAGAAAGCTATATTTGAATATTAATAGCGTTAATAAAAGTGGATAGAAAATAAATGCTTCATTAAGTTGATGAACAGTAGATTTTCTTAGACTTTATAGAGCGACTTTAATAAGCTGAAAATGAAAATATTTCACAATAATTAGATGTAGAAAAGAAAAACAACATTGAAAAATTAACCTAAATCACTCTCAAGAAATTTATGCCAAATAATTTTACAAGCAGTTTCACAGTAATGAGACAAAATATTGAAAAATTAGTTGAAGATGGTTGCTCATTCAAGAAATATAGCAAAAAACAATCTCCTGATAAACTAGATAAATAAAAACTTCTTTAATGAAAAGCCCTCAAGAGATCGTTCATGAAATCAAAGAATAAGAGAGATTCCTAAAAGAAGAAATGGAAAAGAAAGCATCAAGAAGGCAAAGAATAAATGTTGAGCAGATATTACAAAGTTAATTGCAATGATCGTATTTTAATAAGAAACATGATTCAATTAAAATGCAAACCACATTTTAATCTGGAGATAATAGAAAAAGATTTAGTTATTTTTATTTAAGTGCCTCTCCCTAATAGAAAATTGTTTCTGGAGCTTTTCAAACTGGCGGTATGAATGAAAACTACGGGTATTGACGTCCATTCCTCACCATTATTAATATTTTTTAAAGAATTTCATAGACACTCCATTATGAAGAAAGATTATTAAATATATAATTTATCAAATGCAACTCAGCCGCGAAATTCTTTTGACAAAAGTCATATCAGAAAATACTAACACTGGTATATCTAACCATAATACAGAATTATGACTTATTTAAATACTAATAAAGCTTTTTACCGCATTTTTTCTGTTTAAAAATCACCATTTTATTTTTTAAGATTTGTTTATTACATCTCTCATGATGTTTTAGACCATGATCTTTAACTTTGTTCTTAAAATTATAATAATTTTCTCATTATAAAAATTATATAGTTATTACACCCCAATACTCTAAGTGACTTTATTAAAATCTTTTGAGGGCTGTAACCTGCCTTCTTAAAAAGTTTACTTATTCAATAAAATATGTAAGTTTTATCAATTAGTAGAAATCTTAATCACCTTCATGAAAAAATTTTACTTTTTATAGCATCTATTAACTCTTTTATCTTGATAAGATTCTATATTTTATCATTAAAATTACATTAAATAAAAAAGTTACCAATATTTAATGAAACTAGGCATAGTTGAAACCTTAAAAATTAAATTATAAAATTTTTTTTTATTATTGCGAGAGAAAGTATTGATTAATATTTGCTTTTTATAATTTTTGGCAAATGGAATAAGTTTTTAAACTCTTGGGGGAGGGACTCCCCAAATCTATGTGGCTACTTTTAAGGCTTATGAGCTTTACAATATTTTTATTTCATATTATTTTTTAACATTACTTTAATAAAAACTCATTGGAAAAGATATTATTCATTTTTCATGCTTATTGTGTATATTTTAAATGTTTAATAAAGATATTGTACTCTTTTTTTTAATTTTTAAATAAGGTGAGAATTATTTTTATTGCTAAGCTCCTAATTTAAAGTTTAAACAATTGACATACATTAAGTATTTAATAAAAAATTTTTCATTATATAACATCAAAAATTTACTAATTTTTCCTACTAAAACTCTAAGTTACAGAAAAATAATTTAAAAATATTAATATAGATTTCTAAACTCCATAATTTTCATATTTTATAAGGCTATTAATGCCATTTAACTTATTTAATAGTTAAAAGCCCCAAATAATATATAATTACAATTAGACTCAAAATAATAAAAATATATATACAATGATATTCTCGGCTTAAAGCATGTCATTGAAAGATTTATGATTGGTATTTATTATATTAATTAAGCTTTTGGGGTAGTGATATTGAATTATTTTAGAATTGATCAATATAATTTATATAAAAGTTTATTGGGCAATTTTTGATAATGATTAATAATGGTGAGGAATGGATGTCATCGGTGAGGAATGGGCTTAAGTGGTGAGGACTGGACGTCACTCTGAGGAATGGACGTCAATACCCAAAACTACAATAAGATAAAAATAGTAATTAATTAAAATCAGAAAAGAAAAATGTTTGGATCATTGAAAACTAAAAGGACATCAACAAGATTTGCTGATTAGCATTTTTTTTGGAAAGTAGAGTTTGGTAGAATTAGAAATGAAAGGTTAAGAATAAAAAATAAAAAAGACATAAAGCAATCTTCCTTATATATTGATATTTATAACCCTATATTTTATATCTTCACAATCAATAAACTCTAAAGATGACCATTCATAAGCAAGTCTGTATAACAAATACTCACTATATGGAATGAATTAAAGAAAATTGAAAAGCCAATCACCTCGTAGAAGTTTAAATGGATCAAACAACAATTCTCCTTCTCCAGATTACTTGAGAACTAAAAGATCTAATGATTCTTCTCCAATGAATTCCAATTTAAGCCCCTAGACTCTTTAGCAAATGTAAATGAATGAATTTGAAATGGAATTACATTAAATTCCTTTGAAAGACTTTATCACTTTAAACAAAGAGAAGCTGAAAAATATGCCTATTTAAGATAACAGACGTTGGTCAGTACAATAGTCTGTATAGTTATAATCAACTTCTATTCAAAGACCCGAATCTAAAAATACGAACAGTAAACAGTTCAAAATATAATCAAAGCTTGAAGATTTTTCAAAAATTGAAAACAACTCCTACACTCCTTTGAATTTGAGTCTTCAGATTGATTCTTAAATGAATTAACTTAAACCTTAAACTGTATAATTTTCTAGAAGCACGAGACATTCGATGGATAATTCGAACTAAATTATCGTTAGGGATATTAATGCATTCAGTTAAACAGGGAAAAGAAGAAACATAAATACAGCTACTGGTTCCATGAACTTTTCAACTTAGGCAAGCTTCATATGCTCAAAAGACCACTTTTAAATGATGAGATAAAAAGATAACTTCTATTAATCCAGGGGTGCAAGTAGGTCCACAAGAACAAAAGGAGGGAATGCAGAAAATTCTTCAACTAATAACTATAACTACTCGCAGTATACACAGTCTAAATTTTATAACTTAAGTTCAATTGTAAATTAATGTGATACCTAAGATGCTAATAGGTGTAAATAAACTGAGGGAGACAGAGAGCAAGTGTAAGTTTATATATTCTTAAATTTCTTATTTAAACTCTTTATGATATAGTATGAATGAGACTATTAGATAAGAAGAAGAACTTAAATAAGCTGTAAATTACTGGACTTAGTGAGAATAGGTGTCAAAGAAACCCCAAAGGAAGAGTATTTATCAATTTGTTAATTGTAATTTAGGATACAAAACATTCTTGATACTCAGAAGGAAGTATTGCAATACTTATTCTTATATTCCTCACAATAATTTACATTTAAAAGTGATTTTATTCAATATTTGAACATGACTAAAGCAACTTTTTTGCACTAAAGCATTTTGAAAAACTTCAAAGAAGACAACTACAATTAAACTATAACTTTAATGAAGGACATGAGTAAAAGGAAAATTTGGTAACCTGACAAGTTTCATATATCAAAGAAATCAGATGTTGCTGATACTATTATGAACTTTAAGTGATTATATTAATCAATTTTCCTTATATCCTAAACGATTATTCCTAAATAGGTCGAATGAAATTGCTATTGTTTGTTCATAAGCTAATCTGATTTAATATATAGTTAAAGTTAATTTAGTTTTAATTCTTCATTAATAATATAAAATAACTTAAATAAATGTCTTAATAACCACAAGAGAGTATTTTCTTTAATAACATAGATCGTACATTGTTGACGTTTAAAATGCATAATATGGCAGAGATGTGTTTTTAACAGGAAAAATATGCCTGAAATTGGTAGCAAAGAATAGACAAAGAATTAACAATAAATGATTGATGAATGCATGGACAAATATGTTCAATTTTTAATAATAATAATTAAATTATTTAAATGTATTTTATATAATTTTCGATTTATTAAATCTTTGAAGATAGTGTAACATGCCATATAGAGTGACTTTGACTTAAATAATCTAAGCGTGGGGGAAATGCTAATTCCTAGAATAATTAAGCACATGAAGAATGATTAATAATTGTAATAAAACCTAGAAACCTTAAATTATAGCACTCATATTTGTTTTGGAATTATACTTTTGAAAAAATGAGTTTTTTTATTTATGATATGTATATATATATAAACTGAAATTAATTAAGTATAAAAATATTGCTAACCATTAATATAATATAGAGTTATTTTTATAATTACAAATTACTAACTATATTAAAATAAAATGGGAAACATGGTTGATTTGGTTCGCATGAACATAGATTACGTTGACAACCCTTATTGGTAAGTCATGTAAGTAAAGGTCAAGCAGCTTGATCAAGACACTTAACGCACTATTGGAGAGTTAGACAAAGGAAAGGTATGTTAATACTATACTTATTTATTGAGAATTTCAATCTATTTTCATAATTACTTTGATCAAGGCATTATAAATTCTATTATTTCAATGAGAAACAAGTGAAATCAATAATTCTTTTGTATATAGGTTCTCTTATTTGTGAATATGTTAGTTGAGGATAAATAAAAACTTGAAGAGAGTGAGCAATTAAAGAAGCTAAAAATGCTTGGTGAGAGATATGGGGACCAGAGTTTTATGGTTTATACTATATTCCCAAATGATGTAGAAAGAGGAAACCCTCTGAGGAACAGAGATTTAGCAATTCTATTGAAAAATTGTGGTTTTTACAACCTAGCCGTTCTTAACCCACACATTAAATTTTTGTAGAAAGTAAAGATTTTATTTATTAATATTAACTCTGAAATATAGATGGACATTAACGGAAAAGAAATGGATAACTTATATAAATTCCTTAAAAGAAATTCTGCATTATTCAGTCCTTAGTTTGGCAGAGCTTATTGAATCAAAGAAAGTTATGCTAAGGTAAGAAAGATTTAACTAATAAATTTTTGAGTCTCAAATAATTATATTAGTTTTTAAGCAACAGGTACGGAGAAGTTAAACACTATTTCAGATATTATGATGATTTGGAAAATTATAATTTAAGTTTGTATTGATTCTTGATGTCATGTAGATTGTTCTATCAAAACCAAAAAGTAGATATTAATTTTATAATTAAATAAATTTAAATAAGCAATAATTAATATAGATTGAAGGATTATGTAAAGTGTTTGAGCTAAATGACCTAGTTTGTGAATAATATATTTTTACTTTAAATAACCTTGAAAATTGAAATAACTTATCCGTTTTCCCTAGAGTTAATACTTGAGTAAGATTTTATTTTATATCGAATAAGACTATGATACTTTAATATATTTTAATTTATATTAATTTTATTGTCCTTATACTTTGCTACTGTAGCAATACTACAACCCAGGTGTAGAGTTTGCAGTAATTGAGGCTGATGTCAGAAGACTTCTAGAAGAGCAGTTTAATGAAATAAAATATGATAAATTACTCAATCCTCCTGATAATTATCTTTGAAAGATAAAATTCTTTTATTTAAAAGTTAATTCATCTCTCTTGACATTAAAAAACTTTATAAGAGTATATAAAACCCCGTTAGTCAATTAAGAATGAAGATTGGGGATTTAGAATAATAAAATTAAGAATAAATTATTATTGGCGTAAATTATTAATGTTTCGGCTAATTAATAAAACCATTGGCTCGAATAATTGTCTCTATAAAATAAACCAATCAGGGTGCGTATATTTGTTTTCAGCCTAATTATAATTAATTTCAGCCAATTATAATTTAATTTTAATTTTATTATTCTTAATCCCCAATCTTCATTCTTAATTGACTAACGGGGTTTTAAATAGATAGAATTTACAATATCTAAAATAATGATAATCTTAAATTAACTTTAAAAATATATATATTAATTTTATAATTACATTATACTAATGTTTATAATTAGAGGGAAATGTAAATAATTTACTTTTGAGAGAAATTCAAAATGAATTCTTTTAAGATTTTTCTGGACTATTATGATTTGAGGAAATTTATGTGTCAGTATCAGATTTCATATCTTCGTCTGAGTCAATGTTTGAATATTGTCTGACATAAATCTTTTCAAGAATTCCCCTTGGATACTTTTGTTTGCATTAATCGTAGAAAGCCCTTGCCTTTGAGCTGTAGTAAAGCACAATTTAATCCAATAAAATATCTCTCAAAATCATTTGTCCAAAGTGTATAGCTCAAACTCAAAGTCAAAGTAGGACATGGGTTCAGAAATTGGCTCATCTTCTGGTGCGTGCAAATCTTCAAAATACCTATGACGGAGAGCTTCTGCAGTTAAGCGTTTCTTAGGATCATAAACAAGTAACCTCTTGAGCAAATCAAGGGCATCTGGATCAATGCCTGGAATGATATCCTAGAAATCAATTCTCTTTGTTTTCTTGGCGACTTCTGAAATAAATTCACTCAATTTATTCAGTCATTCCATTCATTAAGTATTAAGGAGGGAGTCCTAGCAAGCTAATTAGTCTTTGAATCTGTCTAGACTGTTCTTTTTCTCCAAAGAGAACCTTTTTAAGATATAGCTCAGCTAGTACACAGCCAACAGACCACATGTCAATTTGAGAGTTGTAGTTTTTCTATTGATATTTCAATAGTAGTTCTGGAGCTCTGAACCAGCGAGTAACTACGTAATGAGTAAGTTTGTAGTTTGTATTAATGCTCTGGTTCTTAACTGTAGCCAAACCGAAATCGCATATCTTTAGGTCGCAGCTTTTATTGACCAGTAGGTTCTGTGGCTTGATATCTCTGTGAATTACTCCAGCTGAATGAATGTACTTTAAACCTCTGAGGAGCTGATACGTAAAGAACTGCTTGAGCTCTCTCTGGATATTATCATTAATTCTGATAATATCGTGAAGAATAGACAACCATATAGTCTGTTACAAAGTAAAGCTCATTGAAATTATTTATGTCTTAAGGCTTAAGAATTTCATGAACTTTAGTACCTATAAAATAAATGCTTAATTAATCTCAGTAAGATCGAATTGAAGGGTTATCAGTAAGAAAATTATTGTATCCATTAAGTGGCCCGTACACTTTCATTCATGATGTTTTTAAATAAAATAAAGTGAATTAGAAAATGAATTTAGAATAATAACAATAGAAATAGCAGTAATAGTAATAGTAATAGTAAATCTAATAAAAAATGTTCATCTTCATCTTCTTCCTTATCTTCATTGTCATCATCGAAAATCTTTAATTGTTTGCCCTTTTCTCTGTGACTTTTTAAAGTTCCTGTCGTTGCGCCTTCAGTCTGACCAGGTCCAACTCCTGTAAAAATAAAATGTTATATATGTTTTTTGTAACTTCAATTAATATTGAATGACACTATACCTTCCGATCAGACATTTTTAAAATTATTTATTTCTCAATTTTATTATTTATTACAATTTTTTTATTCAAAAAATATCGTAATTATCATGACCTTCAAGAAATCTTAAGATTTTAAGCTCTCTCATAGCTTGGTGGGCAAAGGCAGTGTGATCAAAGATCTTATTGATCTTTTTTATGGCAACGTTCTTATTTTACTCGTTTTGATGAGTAGCCTTAACTACCACTGAGGTTGCTCCGTTTCCAACTTTATGATATTAAATCAATTTGAGATTAAGATATTTAATGCAATAGTATTGGTAATATATGTTTACTTGAAGAATGAAATGAAGACTTCTTTTGTTTAATGACCTCGTATTTAGTGTCGACCTCCAGTATCTCCTTATTGTCTTGAGTCTTGTAGCACTTGTAGTCGGATTCTTCCCCAAAGGTAGCTTTGCCAAAGTTTTTTAGTAGCATATTTTGTCTTTGTAACGTAATAAAGAAAAGCTTTTATTGAAATTTTAGTTTTAATAATTATTATAATACTCTAAAACTTCAGCCTTTTTATCATAAATTTAAGTTTTCTGCAATCTTAGAAAGATCTTTAGCTCATCCATTGGTATATTAATCTTTTATTAAACTAGAAATATTAATTTAAGATTGTAAACTATATCATTAGGTTGAACTATCTCTATATCTTTGAACACTTACAGTATGTCTTTTTAGTATATTTTCATTTTTCATATCGGAAGATACGCTGACTTCACTCATTTTATTTATCAAATGAATCATACCACTAGTTTTATAATCTTATTAGCTTTTTCTAACTTTGTTTAGCTTATCTAGCTCAGTCTATGATATTAGCAGTTGGTTGATATTTCTGGAATTAATAGCTCGTAAATGAAAATAAATAACTTTAAAATGTGGCTGATTGAAGACTTTCCTATAGGCAAGACTATTGGATCTAGAATCTTACTTCGAATCAAATTTAGTATTTTAGAATTCTTTACTCTGAAATATTTTATGCACGATTTTTATTTGAGAGGTAGCAGTATTGTTAAGGTTTGTATAATATCTTGGATCCTGTTTTGCAATTTGAATGCCATAGTAGTTCACAAAACCTTAGAATGATTCTGATATATTATTTTGGTTTTGGAATTTTTATTGAGATTCTTTTCTTGCATAAAATTAGCCTAAATTTGATCTACTAGTTTTTTGCTTCACTTTTTTCTTCAATTTATTAATTAGACGTTGTATTTTATCACCATGTTAATTTTACTATTAAACTTGTGCATCTATTTATTTGGTATTGGATTGAATGGTATAAAATCCATTTCTTGTCTTTGATTTTTGCTGCTGATTATTAAAAGTTTCAAAATTAATTTAATAGGGATTTTAAACATCAAAACTACTTGGTGTATAAATTTCTGTGTTTAAGCGTCACCTATTTAGGGAGAGTAATTTTCTTAATCATTTGGTTTTATTTATAAATTATCGTGTAAATCAGAAAAATATTTAAAAATTGGGAGTAAATAGTATTTAAAGTTACAATAACTAATGTTTTAATGTGCTATTCAACTAAACGCAAATAAATAAAAATTTCAAAGAAGTTAGAATTGTTCATTATTAACAAATTAATTAATTTCAAATTAAGTTCTCTTTTAACAGTAGTGTATCTTCAAATAAAAGAATATAACTTATATTCTCTTACTGAAGTTAACTGTTTTAGCATGATTTAGTTATTAACGAAAGAAAGATGAATATCCCTTTAAAATATTACCTTTTATAAAAAACTAATTAATTGTTAACTATTGTAACTTTACATTTTTGGCAAGTGCGAAACTTGATTTTAGATATTTGAGCTATTTTAATCTTCTCTCTGATTCATTTAATACTATCTTTTATGTAGTTTTATCTCCAGTTTTTTGTTCATCATCACTGTCGCTCATTAGGTCTTGCTCAATAGCTTAAAATACAAAATCATTTATATAGCAACTTCAAGATCATCATTGATATCTAGCAATCTCTTGTGGCTTTGATCTAACTACAAATTTACACCTCCTTATTCCAATTGTTTATTGAAAATTAAGCTTTTCTTTCTGTCTTAAAATTCCTTGGCTTGTAATTCCCTCTAAAGCACAGCTAATCTCTTTTAATAAAACTATATGAAATTATATTAAGATCTTTGCTCATTTCCTATTTCCTGATCTACCTTATAAGATTAATCTTTAATATTTTTGCTCAGAGATATATTTTAAAGTAATCTTTCTTCTTACTTATCAATCTAGCTATTTTATTGATCTTAATAAAAACTATAATCGGTTCTTGAATGGAAAACTTTCTATATATCTTTTAGCTTGCTTGAGTAATAAGCAATAGATTTTTAAACATATTTTTAATGCAAGTTATGAAGACTTTTATACTGGTTAATCAATCTAAATCCCATGTTTTTCTAGATCTTCTAATTTTTCTATGTGGTCTAAAAGCTTTTGCTTATTTTGGGATTTTACACTTTGCTCTCTTATATCTTAACCGCTAGATTATCTACACTTTTTGATAAAGTTATCTTATCTAAATGTTTATTAGAGCTCTCATTCGGCTAATCTGATTTAATTTCATCTGGATTTTAATTTTTCTACTTCATCCAATCATTGATATCTTTGGAAGTAGATTTATAACTAGCTTATGTATGTTTTAATCTTTTCTTATGAGCATATTAAATTGATTTCAAGCATCTAGGGTTGACTTCCAAAGATTCAAAGGATCTTAGTAAATCTTTGACATCAATCTTATCTTTGACTTTGAATAGTAATTTCATCGTTTAATCATACTTATCTAAGTTTTATGTTATACTGGGATGTAGCTAATCCTTTATATCATCATAAACCATATACTTAGCTAGTCCTTAACGTTCTGCAACTCTGGCTTTCAACTAATCAAATGTAATGTGCTTGTCTCTAAATTTAACGAACAAGTCTTTATCACTTTGCTTCAAAACGTCGTCCAAATCTTGTCTATCAAATTTACTATCGCCATGAACTGATTTCAGTTCTCTCACAATAGGCAACATAAGTTATTCATTAGCGAGGAGTATTTTAAAAAATTGGTAGCTCATGTATTGCAAATCCGTAAGCATTAATATTTTAAACCACTCTTCCTTTGTTATTTTTAACTTTTGTGGGTCTGTATAAGTTCTAGGTGAACCCACTTAATTTTATGAATCAAAAGATCTTTGAACTTCAGTTTTGAACTTTTGAACAAGGGTATGAATCATTTTATGATGCTGAATTAATTTAAGTTTTTCCAACTTCTTTTATTACTCAACTTTCTATGCCTCAATTGATTCTTGAATTTTTATAGCAATATTATAGGATAATTTCTTTGAAATTCCCCCAATAGCTCCACCAATGTTTATTCTACTCTTTTTTATTAGGTTAAACATAGCTTCTCACATATAAGTTCAATTTTTTCCTCGTGTTAGTCTCTTCCATCTCTTGCACTTATAACTCCCTATTATTATTTCTATTTTCAATCATTTCCTTGTAACCACTGTTAAGTTTTGAGAGCCTATGCTTTCGATCTTGTTCATCGCTAGCATCTAACTTATCTTTAAACTAATCATATAAAGCTGCTCGTTTTTCATTCATGAGTTTGTTAAAGTACTATCTATGAGAATCACTCAGTTATTTTTGGAAAAATTCTTTCTTTCGATCAAGGTTCCATAGCCTGAATCTAAGATCTGACATCAATTGATAAATGCTAGAAAAATCAAAACTTTGGTCTTGTTTTTGTACAAAAGCAGATCTTGATTTTTAAGTGGCCATTATAATAAAACTATTAATAGTCAGGCAAATAAATATATTTATTAAATTAATAGAAGTTAAAGATATTAAATTCAGGAAATTTATTTAATCAGAAATATTTTTTTCTTAAATTTTTATTTTTGTTAATGGTGCTTATCTAATAAGAGAATTTTTAATTGTATAAAAGTCAATTTAGTTTATTAGAAAAATTTTATGAAGAAAGGAGGTGAAATTTCTTAATTAGAAAAATTTTAAGAATATAAACTCTAAGTATAAATATTTAGCTTATTTCAAACAAACTATAAATATAATCAGAATTTCTTGATTTATAATTAAATTAATAGAAATTTTTGATCGTCATATATTTTTATGAACAACCAATCAGAACAACCAATCATTAAGATATTTCTTAAATTTCAACAGCTAAGCGTAAGTCTAATTATTTTTAATGAATTTAATTTAGTCTAGTTCATGTTGGTAGAGTTAGTGACAGCAGATCCTATTTTGTAGTCAATCAAGAGAAAGTAGACAAGGCAGCCTAAAACATTGAATGTATCAGTATTCCAGATATCTATTTGGTTTTTGCTCCTTCGAGTTTTGATGTTATTTTCAGTTAAAATTTAGCTAAATTATATTAATTTAAGTGAATTTAATTAATTAATCAAGATTCTATTTACTCTTTATTTTTATTAATTTTATTCAATTTTTAAGTAATCTACCGCATTTAAGCTGTTTTCAGCAGAGTGCATAAAAATAGAATAAAGTTTACATAAGTATAGAGTAAATATAATTCTTGATTAATTAATTAAATTAACTTAAAGTAATATATATTAACTAATTTCTAGTCCAAGACCATCCAAACTTTCTTTAAGCCTGAGAATTTAATTAAATTATTCAAATGTCTTTGATTATGGTAAGAATTAAAAAAATAACAAAAATTGAATTTCTCTCTCTCTCAGTAATTAGAGAAGATCATAAAGTCATTTCACTAAATGTTACTAAAACTCAAGAACTCTTACAGATTTATTCCAAAAATGAAGTTATAAATTTAATGATGATTAAAACTATAATTTATTTGTTACAATAGAACCAGGCAAGAGTATGAGAATTCTTTTGATAAACTTGAGGATGGCTTTTTGTTGCAGATTTACAGATACATCAGCGAGTGCTAAATCTTAGTGAGTTAAAATTTGGACAAGTTCTTCCACAACTTAAGAATGAATCTGATCAAGGAGCACAATGGATATGCAAGTACCCTAGTTGAACTCTACTTAAAACTCAAAGATCAACAAATTCAGATTAGAGAGAGTTGCATGAACCTCATCTATCATCAGCCATTTGAGTACTTTGGAGTTTCTAAAGAGAGTTTCAGGAAAGTTGTGGAAAGAGAGTTGAGAATATTGTAGACTAATCAATCACTTGAAGCCTAGCATCACCTTGTATACGACAAGGTCATTGAATCATGGAATAGTCCATTCATGAAAGTTTTCGATGATATCCAGGTGCTGAAGATGAGAAAACAGATGAATAACTAAATCATCACAAAATCTATGGTTCGTGAATATTTGAGTCTTCTTCAACATGCCAGATAATCAACAGTTCCTAAATCTAAGCCAAAACCTCTCTTCATTGTGGAAAAACAAAACCAAAATTTGAGTTTTGTGATGCAATTGGTATTGAAACTTTATCAGAAGGGTAATCTTACAACAAAGTTTAGTGCATATCCCAACAAGGCTTCAAAGTAGAAGCTGCTTTTGAAATATTTGATTCTTCAAATGAGAGATTTACATTTTCAAACCTCAAACCTACTCCAAGAGGCATGACTGCAAATGAGTTTGGTTTTGGACTTGATACTCAATCCTATAATTGTAAATCTTGCAAGGTAGACATGCATGAGGGTATTCACCTTGCTTTGATCTATGACTTTTTGCACGAAACAACTACTATCTCAGAATCTGAAATCAGACTTAATTAGTTAGTTTAATCTCATTTGTATAATTATATGTATCATCTACCAAATATAAATTACACTTGTATGAATTTAAAGATGATGTAGATTTATTACCAGCCAAAATACTTATAAATTTTATAAAGAAAATTATAGGTGATTCTATGTGAAGATAATTTTTAATTTTTTATTAGAGCCTTTATTATTCAAACTATTTGCTCATTAATACTATATTGAGTAATAATTTCAACAGAAAAATTCAAGTATTGCCTTCTTAGAACTTTTTACTTTACTCTGTTATTACTTGTCTCATAAATTAATTTTACTTTAAGATAATAAAGTAGATTAAACTCTTGTAATCATCATCATTGAAAGCAATAAACTATAAAACTTTCACAGAAATATACTTCTTTATTCTTAAATAATCAGAGAGCAATTTTCCTCATTATAAATTGAAACATCTAGATTCCTTAGCATCTAAATATATATCAGACTTAAAGTTAAGGAACTCAAACATTAGCTTACTTCTTACGAAATTCAGTGCTTAAAGTTCTTTCACATTGATTGTTCTTCATTCTGACATTTTTGAAATTTTATATTGATCAAATTTGAATTATATGAGTTTATTTTAGAGTTATTGGTTCTATTAGTTTTAAATAGTTATTGATTTATTAATTTCATAATTTTCATATTAACAAACAAATTATTACAATTATGAAACATAAAAAATAAAAATTGCTTTAAACCAATTATTTTCTATTCAATATTAATAGATCTTTTTAAATTATATTTCTCTTATGGGAGACAGTTTTATAGATATATCATCACTAGATATAACTAATTTTTTATATTCTTGTTTGTTTTGATCTTTTTTATCTTTAATTTAAATTATGTAAATTACAAAGTAAATATTGATTCAATAATTAACTAAATCCTTTTGAATCTCTTTAATATAAAGCTTATTTGCGATTTAAGGCGATTCTTAAAATTGTAAAATAATGCTAAAAGAGAAATAGTTTGTTGAATTCAAAAACGAAGATTAGCCTGCGTATCAGAGAGCAATAATTCTTCCATATTGGTAGGTGAAGAGCACTTAATCAATCCATCTATACTTGAGACAAAACAACATTTAAGGGGACGAAGAATTCAGGGTAAGACCTTTCCTTGGTTGCATCAGTGAAAGACGCTCTCTCATAATGGACTCGTGTTCTTTCTTTCCATGGGAAGATCAAAGATTTGAACAGGCATATCAATCCATTCCGCTTTATTACAATCCTCTAATGAACACGATTCTTGAAAAATGTGAGTATAATGATTAGACTGTGTATAGAATAAACAGGGCAACCTGGATTATCTGGAAGCAGCTTACGAGGTGCTTGTGAATCATGGATTCACCCTAGTAAATAAGTGTATTAAAAGTAACCACAACGAAATACACCAAGACAATATTGATGAAGAATATGCCAAAATTATTAACGAATCTTTGCCTGCTCTCAGAAAACGGCTTGATCCCACTAAAGCGCCAAGGATTCCTAAATATGCATTAATACTTGAAGATGACTCACATGATTGGTAGTATAAATTTATTCTTTAAAATTAAAGCTGTTGACGTCCATGCCTCCCAGCACTTTCAGGGCCTCTCACTAACGTCGCTGCCTCCCACAAACATCAGGCCTATTGTGAATTTCTATTTTTCAATAGTTTAAAGTAAAATATAAATAAATTATTATATTATAAACTATCAATTTCTATAAACTGTTTCACTTGGAATCATAATAAAAAAAAACTTTCAATCATTTAACAAATATTTATATTTATTATGATTTTTCGTTACCATAATTAGCTATCATATTCTTTAATAATCATTTTTAAAATAGTACAAACTAAAAATCTATATTTCCACTGCCTGAAATAATAAGCATATTTTATATACAAGGATCATAAATTAATACAATTTGAATGTTAATTAATGATAAATATTACTCATGTTGAAGATTTCAAAAAGAAAAAGAAATCTTCATTAACAATTGTTAAATAATTTTGGTTTTTTTTTAAGATTACAGTAATTAATTTAGTTATTAAGTTTTTTTATTTTTTGTTCTATTTACAAAAATGAAACATAAAACTTAAACTTAAACGATATATAATTTAGAATTATAATAATTAGTTACAGGAAAATAGTTAAATATCCTTTGTTAAATTTTCATGTTTAAAATTGAAGATTTAAACAAGTAATTTTCTAAGTGTAATGTGTATATAAAAGCGAATAAATAATAAGTTTTAAAGTATAGATATAGTAAAAAAAACTATTTTTCCAAGGAAAAAAATGATTAAAAAATAACATTATCCATAAGGATCTAAATTAAAAAACAATTTTAGAATCTAACTAATCTTAGAAATAATATTGTAATTAAATTTTATTAATAATTATATTCTCAATATTGATCATACTTGTGAAATAATTTTGGGCTCCTAAATCCAATAGAATCCTGAGGAAATTTGGATCATTCTAGCAAAATGAAATAATTTATTGATAAAATAGATTTTTAAAATGGAAAAAATTGATAAATAAGAATAAAATTATGTTAGTGTCTTTTCAAGTTTGTTTTAAAAATAAATGCATATTTAAAATTTAGTATAATTTGAATTAAACCATAGTTGAATAAAATAATGTAAAGAGATATTATTATACTTAAGATATTTGCTTTTGGGAGGCCATGATTCTTCTAGGAGGTCTTGACTTTCGCTGGGAGGCCATGACGGTGCTGGGATGCATAGACGTCAACACCTAAAATTAAGGCTAGTATAATATTCTACATTTACGAGGCTTTATGGATGAGTCAATTAATGGTCAAAGGAGAAGAAAAATGGAAATTTTACACTGGTTTTAAAGGACAAGTACTCACTGATTCAGAACTCCATAAGTTGTAAGTTTTAGTGTTGCCTGGAGGAGGTTAATCCGCATACAATACTAAAGTACCTTGGGTGACTCAACAAGGTGCTTAAGTGCAAAAAATTCTCAAGAATCATCCATAAATAAAAATGATTGGATGGTGCTTTGGAGCCCAGTTAATAGCTCAATATAACGGCGGTGCCGTCGAGAAAATGTTTCTAGCAGGAGATAAACCTAAAATACTTGGCAGAAAATAAATTACTTTTATGGATATATTTTTCGAATAGCCTTACATCCAAAGTTTCATGAAGAAAAGAGGGCTTACTAAAGAGACTTTTCTTAATATCGTTTTACAGGAATCACATGGTGATAACATAACTAAACTACCAGAAGGAGCAATTATGATTGGTCCGTCAGAATCTTGTGAGATAGAAATGTATCAGATAAAAGATATAGTCTTAGCGTTTAAATCTCATCCTGATTTCAATTGTGGATTTTAACAGGAAATTAGCGAGGTTGAGTGCTTTAAATTTGGAGATTTGGAGTAATTAGCTTGAACTATCATAAAATTGAATTCTTAAGATGCTAAACCCTATAGAATTTATTTTTTTAAACTGGAAAATATAGGTAAAATATTTTCATTTAAGAACTCTATTTATTAATTCTCATAATAATATTGATGCTTAAGTATTTCTTTCTAAATTATATTATCAATATATTATCAATTAATAATTGAGTATATGACTCATAAAAGGGAATTGAAACTAGAAATTTTATGTTTGGCATTATAAGAGAGTTTATTAAACCTTCCTGAGCCAAAGATTGAATTTAATTAAACCAGATATCAAATTTATTTTTTGTCACTTTCAGGTTAAAATTATTAAATTAAAAGAAACGGTAAAATAAATTTATAAAATTATAATTGCAATAATGGGTAAGGTAATAAAATTTTATTGAGATCTAATTCTAAATTTTTAGAAACATATATCTTTAGAGAACTTTGACACTGAATCAAAAACAGCTCCATTAATTATAACCCTAAGATCTCTTGAGGCTTGTCGACGCCAGGTGATTGATCCTCATGAAATAGTGTTCAAAACATTGAAAAATTTAAAGAAATCACTTGGTGTTGAAGCAAACTCATTGACACCTTAAATTCTACAAATTAGGTTTGATCATTAAGAATAGAGAAGACAAGAAAAGTTACACATATTAACTCTTGAAAGTAACAAAATCATAAACGAATAAGCTTAGAGTATGTGGTCTCTTGGTGGAGGGCCATTTTAGCATTAATTATCTAAACATAGCAGCGGAGGAAGTGGATAAGGAGCTCTAGGAAATCAATTCTCTATGGGAAAGAATAAATCATCAAGTATAGGTCTATTGGGTCACCAAGTAAAATGGACAGTGCCATGATTGAGAAGAAAAGGCAGACATTGGAGAAGATAAAACTTAAACAATAAAAAGAACTTGAGTAGATGATGGAGTATGAGAAGAAAATGCAAGAAATCAGAGATAAAAACGAACAGAAAATGCTTAAAGAGAAAGAAAGAGAGGAACGCAGGTAGCAAGAATTATACATCAAATAGAAAGAATAAGAAGCTAGAAAATTATAAAAAGAAGAAATGAAGAGGTAAATAGCTGAATAGGAAGCAGAAGAGTAAAAACAAAAACAAGTTGATTAATATAATAAAGAGTAGGAAAAGAGTAAGTAACAAAGATTAATAGATTTGTAAAGACAGAAAGAAATAAAGTTAAAAGAAGAGGAAAGCAAGTAAAAACAGCTTGAGTAAATATAAAGATTTTTTAAGAAAAAATTAATCGTAAAATTATAGTAATATGTATTAAGTTTTCTGAGTTCCAAAAATAAACAGAAATGATCTTGTAACAGCAGTAAATGGAAGTAGAACACAGGAGATAAGAAATGGAGCGCAGAGATCAAGAAAGAAAAGAATTCCTGACATAGTAACAAAGACAAAAGCAATTGGAAACTGAGTAAAAACGCTTAGAAAAATTAAGGAAAATCTCCTAAGTGAGGCAAAAAGAAGAGGAGTTACTCAAAATTTTAGAGAAAGCAATTCACAGAAAAAGAGAGACTTGCTGAAGAGCAACGATTGCAATTTGAGAGAAGAAGAGAATAAGAGCGATTTGAAAATGAAAGACTTGCTAGAGAGAAGCAAAGGCAAATTGAACAAGTAAAATAATAGTAAGAAATGCTTGAATAACAAAAAAAGGAGGAATTTTTACGGAATCAGCGTATAGCAGAAGAGCGAAAGCACTAACTAGACATGAAACAGGAGCAAGATCACCTATTTAAACAATAACAAGAAATGGAGAAGAATAAATACAGAGACAATGTCATGAAAAACATGCTTACTATCGAAGAACAAAGAAAGAAGTATATCATGGATAAGAGAAATGAATTGGATTCGAAAGTTCAAATGACTTACTAGTAGAGAGAAGAGCAACTGATATTTAAGAAAGAAATCGAGAATTTAATAAGAGGTGATAGAAAGGAGACTGTAGAGAGAATTTAAAAAATATAGTAATACTAGAGAGAGAAAGTGATGGAGAAAATAATAGGAGATGACATTAGATTATAATAACTCAAAGCTGAGAGAAATGCTTTATTAATAGCAAGAGGGGAAATGAGAAAACAAGCTGATTTAAAGAAGCAATAAAAGATGGAGATATTCGAAAGGATGAAGACAAAGGGAACTACAGATGTAAGGGAATTTAATGAATAATTAACTCATTGTAATAGAAAAGGAGCAAGACAAATTTTGATGGAGGAAATTCATTCTAAATGGGCTTACTTCTCTATCTACTAGCCTTGTTTAAGGTCAAATTCCACTTGATTAAAACTAATTTTAGGTCAAGATGATGGCTTCAGAATAAACAAAAATAAGAATAAAAATAAATCCTTGAGGAAAAAAGCCTCAAGGGTTGATAGCAAAAATATATTAAGCAATTAAGACAGAAGCATAATTCTGAATTACTGAATATTCTTGAATAAGAACAGAGATCAGAAGCTGAGAGGGAGATGCAGCTAAGAACAATCACTGATGAAAATGAGAGAAAGCGCTTAGAGAAATTTTTAGGCATTGAAAGAGCTAAAGCCTCTGAGAGAATAGTGAATGCCAGCACTGATCATGAGAGAATTCTCATCTAAGAAATGCAAAAGCTAGGATTATCATGAATTTTTATTTTCCATAATTTTAGTTCTAAAGTTTTGGCATTGGATAAATAATTTAAAGATTTATCATACTTTTGATTTAGGAGAGTCCTTTAGTTGCTAATTCAAGAGATACTAAAACGCGTGAGAGAAAATTGCATCCCATCTATAATACTTATTGACCATCGATTTTACGTGAATTCGATATCAGATTGTAAAATCAGCCCTCATTTAAAGGTTAGAGAGAAGTTATATCTTCTAGACTATTGTAATGATTGAGAACACGATTACATTAGTTCTGACACTTTTTTCTAAGGGATCATAGTGAAATCACCAAAGCATGCCAATTTTTTACAATAATTTGTTTTACATTTGGAAATAGTCAAAGAGTCAACTCTTGGGTAGTGACCGAACCATTGCGATTTGGTTGTCCTTATTAACTTAATTTTGCAAATGAGAAGAAATTTATGTATCAAAGTCGCGAGCATCACCTCAATTAACATGAAAGGTATTTAGATCTTTAGATAAAAGGACATTTAATTTAGCAACTCACTCAAAGCTTTGTCTCTTACCTTCAATATTTACTCATAAATTCTATATTTATTTATTGTTAATTTTTAACTCAATTATTTTCCATGAGAGAAGTTACATGTTTCTAAGAAGCTAGAATTTAGAAAAATTATACTCTAATATCGGGAATTCAAGACATATAGAACTAAACTCAAGAAGGTGATTTGAAATAAGATATATGCTCGAATAGGTTAATTACTTCTATCGGGAAACTATTAGAATGGATTTAATGAAAATATTAGCTCTTCTATCATATTGAATTGATTCTTTATGTGAGAACTTAAAAGGATCAAGCAGTAATAGCAAATATAACGAAGCCAGATAATTTATTGATTTGTTAATGGCTTACGCGTTAGTCTCGAAAAACTAATTGATGAGCATGTAAAAGTAACACAGTAAGATCGATAAATAAATAAACTTATTTATGAACAATATAAGCATCACATAATTAAATATGAATGAGAAAAATTGAAGTCTAGAAAAATGTTGCTTAATTAAGTAAACTATACCGATGCAGTTCAACATATACCTACAAGATGCATTATACTGTTAAAAGCAATATGTGTAATTGTTTAAATAAGGGAAACTATTAGCTTTTGGGTCGACTTAGTCATAAAAAAATTAAAAAGAGTGATCGTGTATATTAAGAAAACAGAAAGTTACCAACTAAGCTTGAAATAAAACAAGAAAAAATTTAATTTATGAGCTGGGTGAAGCTAAGGGATTTAAGGAAGTAAGTGAAGTTGAAGATTTAAACAATGTCTAAGAGATAAAATATTCAAGGGTTACATTTTCTTTGACGCTAAAGGATTTACTAAAACAAATTGGTAGACATTAAGAAACATAGCTACTTTTATCAAAGCCTCAATAAGTCAAATAACCAGATATTATGTGACACTATAATGGTTTCTAATTTTAGATTCCTCGTAATATAAAAGTATACACTAAATGTGGCATCTTGAGATATGAAGATTGAGAAAATCAACAAAGTATAAACGTAACTAAAATAATTATTTAAAAACTCTAAGCGACCTCGTAAATAAGATTATTAGGATAGTTACAAAACTTATAGAAAAATTGGAGAAAGTGAAATCATTTAATAGTTTGGCAAAAGATTGAATTAGCGAACTAGAAAAATCTTTTAAATGTAATTGACATTAACATGGATGAGAGAAAAGGAAAAAGAAGCTATTCTTGACTAAGGATGTTATGGAACCAAAATGATGGTGAAAAGTTAAAGAAGTACCGCAGTAAACTATGGTATAATTAACTATTGCAGTGTTTATATGAATATCATAAAAAGGCTGTTAATTAATCAAATGAAAGGGAAAACCTGACAAAGTATAATAATATCTTGAATGTTCAAAAATTAATAGTAAATCTCCGGAAAATATAAAGTTATTAGAATCAAATAAACGACAATTATAACACTAATTAACAGTAATAGATAAAGTGAAAAAATTGTCATTCAACAAGTATCCTCGACAGATATCTCCATAAGCATGAAATAATTCGACTCTTTCGTGCCTTTCTCTGCTCTCCCTAAGTATTCATCTTTCACCACCATTGCTCTGTAATACAGCAGAAAGATTATTAATGAATAGTAAATTAAGATATTAACACTTGCATCATTAACATGAACTCGCAGCTCCTTACTCCTTATCTTACTTTTTTTTAATTATAAGTATTAATTATTAATGAAAAATATAATATATTTTTCATTATAAATTATAATTGGTCGACTTAAACAATAGGACCTAAGTTGAAGTGGTAGCAATCATAGTGGCTTGATGATAGAATTAGAAAACTGGAGAGAAACAGTTTTGACCAAAAGATTAAAAATTATTCAGAGTGATCTATATTAAGAATTAATAGAAGATAAAAACAAAAGAAATCATAGAATTATAGTAAAATGTCTTATGAATAGCGAAATTAAAGAGAATTATAATTAAAATTGAAAATTAAAACATCATAGAGGATATTAATGTTATTAAAATGATTAAAGAAAATAAATAACAAGATAGTAGAACAGAAAGATAAATCTCACTCGCAAAGATACAATAAAAGTTAGAGCAGTTAAGTAGAAAACTACACAAGAGATAATAAAAGGAAAGCATAGTTTTGGTAGAAAGTGAAATAAATTAAGTAAGAACATAAAGACAAAAGTAAAATCTGGAAACTCTTGGATTTATAGAGAAATAATTTCATAAAATTAAACAAACAAATTGGATTTAAAAGTAGACTATATATTTGAAAGACTAATCCAAGTAAGGGAATAGGTGAGGCATAAAATACGAACTTTGATATGGGTGAAAATGACTCACCCTTAGTACAAGAAGCCTAGTAAAGCAAAAGAACATTAGAAACCTTTCAGATGTAAAATTCCATACCCTCGAAAAAATTAAACATGCATAAATGGAGATCCCACTAGATACAAGAATGATAATAATAGTCTGTTACCCGAACACAAAAAATAAAATATAGAAAATTCTTTTTAAAATTCTCTTAGATCTAGAAAAGCTCGAAGAAAAGTGATGAATTAGAGGGAAATTTGGACAGAGAATCAGTTAAATCATTGGAGGAAATCAAAGAATGCTGATAATAGGAGGATATTTTTCCTATAAAACAAATTTAAGAGGAAAATAATTGAGGTATGTGTTTGACAAATATAGGAATTATAGCTCTGCAAGCAAATAATCTCATAAATGGTCCTCCTTTTGTAGTCCTGAATAGCAAAAAGACAACGCGGATAGAGAAATTTATTGTCGTGACAATTAGAAGACAGAAAACAGTAGATTCTGGAGAGAAATAAAAGCCTTAAAAAGTAGTGTGCTACTAGAGCATCTAAAATAATATAGAAATTGATGATATTAAGAATTGCTAAAGATACAGAACAGGTGGAGGTATACAATACTAGAAAAAAAGTAGGAATTATTGCAATAATCTAAAACACTTTAACTAAAAAAACTTAAGGATAGAAGGAATCTAGGGAAAAGAGACCTAAGCAAAGAGGATAATCAGTCACCGAAATTAATGAAACACAAGACCATAAAACTAAGAAGACTTAGGGGTAATGTCTATACTTAATATTGAATGAATACATTTGATTTGCGAAATAGTTAAGTTATTAGGAAATTAATATTAAGGGGAAATAATACTGAAGGTAATCTTCCTCCCGACCTCCCCTCCGGAAGCATCAGGTGTGGTCACCACCAAACTCGACCGTAGTCCAAACACGTGTCCTTTCTTCCATGTAGCCACTCCGGATTTCCAAGCCGGGTCATGTGCTGCCATTTAACGTCATACCAGCTCCGTACGAGTATCCCGTGCTTTTTACCAGGTACAGACACTACAGAACCCTGGGATATTCCGTGCTTTTTACCAGGTACAAATATCAGCGAACCCTGGGTTTCGAACCCCCTACCCTGTCAGAATTGGTCAGGTGACCAACCGTCTGGACAGTAGGTCCGAAACGATTTGCGAAATATATTTATGATTAATTAATTATAGATTTAAAATCATTGAAGTTAACTTTGTTGAAACATAGACATTATGGTAATTTTTCGATATGAAATTCATAATGAGCTGAACTTACTTAAGCAGTACCTCTATCGCATCATATTAGAGGAATTACGTGAGTTAATTTTCTTTTGATTTGCTTAGTTGAGCCTAATATTACAAATATATTGATGATTAAATTATGATGTAGAGGTATTACATTTGTTCGACTTTAAAGCTGTATACTTGGGAATAAAGATTGGAAAGTATCGAATAGAAATAGAAGAATGGGACATGGAGCACATTACAAATAAGAGGTATATAGCTCAATGATAAGAAGAGAACATAACTTATATCACAAACCCAAAACTCAACTTAACACTTGGATAGAGCTAGTTCCAGAAAAGAGAATCAAATTCCATATTGAACAACACATGAAAAGTAGGAAGATCACTTCATCTAAATAGACGAGAATTTAGCAGAAGTTGAAAACTGTCTTATTATTCAGCAATGACAGTTGTATAAGGGACGTGAGTAGTCAGGGAACAACCAAACTTAGATTCATCCAGAAATAAACTACTAACAGACAAACATTATCACTACTGAGGAGCTGATTAGTAACTGTGATGCAGGAGAGCATGAATGAAATTTTAATGTAAAAAATGAATGTTAGGAAGTAAAAGGAGATAATAGTAATAATTATAATAAAATACTTTTGTATTTGTGAACTTCTAAATACTTTTAGTTACTTTTCTATTTATATCAATAAATCTCAGCTTATTTGATAACATCAGGCCATTTATGTTGCACTTATATCTCCTTTGCTTGAATAAATAAGTGAAGTTTCAAAGTTATGTAATCATAATATATAAACTTATTTTACAAACGAGTCATCATATTTAGTATAAAAACATGTATTTTTCTAGTTGTTATCTTTCAATTATCTATTTCTATAAAAAGTAATTTAAAACGATAAATTAGTAACATTATCTTTATAATGCACTGTAATATAACTGCACTTTATTGATTTATGGAACATTACATTTTTAGGTAATTAATTTAAATTGTCTTTACCTTATTAAAATATATATTTAAAAAGATTAAATATTAAACTTATAATTATCGGTATTGTTGATAGCTCTTGTAAATATGAGTTAAGTACTTTATAAATACAATAAACTTATTACACTAACAACTACCTTTTAAGTGATTGTTTATTTTTAACTTACAATTATCTAAATTCATCGAGAAATAGTAAAATATATATAGTTATTTTTGTATTCTTTTTATTAAATAATTGAATCAATATTTGGATTTGGATACATTGGAAATTTCAATAAGCTATGATTAATGATAAATTAATCATATTGTTTCAATAAATCAAACTCAAATATATATTCTAATTAGCATAGTATATTAAAATCAATAATCGTGTTAATATGAATTCATTGTCTCATGAATCAAATTAATATATCATTAGTTTTATATGTTCTCGTATTAATATACTATTTTTAACTATAGTTCTACAACTAAGATAGATCTTTTTTCCATGAAAATGATAGAATTATCCATGAAAATCATAGAAAAGAGTTGTATTTCAGATTGTTCTCTAACAATAGCAATATTTATTTTTTTAGTTTAAAAGTAAGATTGTACTTTATATAAAATAATGAAAGTCATATTTTGGCGCAGTAATAGGAATATAGCACTACCAAATAATCCTTAGATTAAAATAAGAATTTATTAATGAGAGGTAGTAGTTTATCTTTAAACCAAATACAACTTATAATAATTTTATGAGGTTCATTTGTAATTAAATTAATAATACTGTTTTGCTAAATAGAAACTGCTTCAAGAAGCACAAATTATTAATCAAAATTTATCTATCCCACTTAGCAGTACTAATGAAAAGAGTATAGATTTAAATACATATTTTGATTAAAATAGGATAAAAAGGGAATAATATTAAACATGATGACAATTGGATAATAGAACTGAAAATTAATTTATAAAAACAACCTGTATTTATAGTAAAAATTAATATTTAACTACCAACTGGTTAAGAAATACTCTAAAGGACTTATAAATATAGAGATAAGGACAATAAACCAAACGATTAAGTGTTTCATATCTCGAAACTAGTTCATTAGTTATTAGAATTTTTCTTCATTATTTTATTCTCAATCACTCTCCTTCGTTCATGCAATACATATCTTTTATTGCTGGTTGTATAATGAAGCGGTATATTTTTTTCTGAGTGCTCCACTCTTTTTTCTAGAAATTCGTAAAGCGTACCATTAATATGTGTATATTTTAATTATATTCATTAATTTATTCACCATTTACGATATAATATCAATTAGATTGCCTCTACTGTTAGTTTCAAATCCCATGTATACTGTTTCTTTGAATCCTGTTTTTCTTTATCTTTACCTATCTCCTTGATTTAGATGTTTGAATCATCAATTACTAAGATTCTCTCTTCGATTACATTTCTATTTCAGTGATTTTATCATGTACTACAATCTGTTTTTTAACTCTTTCCCTCTCATCTGTGCAGTATGAGAGGGAATTTGAGCTATTATTATTTGTAGTAAAAAATCTTCAACATACAATATATTCAATTCAGTGAACTAGCTTAATGTTTTGATTGTTTTCATCCAGAAAATGCAACTGTTCAAGGTCAATGATCTTCAGTTTCTAGTCAGTTGAGTCTTTGTTACATTTTTGTTGTTTATCCCAACTAATCTTTGTATTTTTCGTTTCAGTGAGACCAAAAAATCTTGATTTTATCGTTTTAATCATTATTATAATTATTTTATCTTACTCTAAATTTTGTTTATCATCTCATATTTTGGGGGAGGGCAAAGGATGATTTTAATTGTCTATACTCCTAATTGTATTTTTTCTTTATTGCCTGCTCTTATCTCTTTTTGCGCTGCTACCGCGGAAATATCATATTTCATTTACACCATCAATCAAATAACTTTATTGGTTTGTAGAATTGAAGCAAGCAGTCATCTTCTTAATAAAATATTAATTTGTCTAAGTTTTTAATAATTTATTTTGTTATTTGAAAGACTTAAAGGATTTTGAGATGGGTGTATGATTATTTGGATTCATAGTTGAATTTTCATCAAGTTCTTTTATTAATTACTAAATTGATTTCTTTCTCTCTTAGATGTTTTCTATCTACAACGGTAATATTGTTCTCCTTACTAGATCTGGTAATTTACATCAAGTCTATCATAATTAATGTTTTAATTTTTTAAAAAAATGTTTATTAAAATTAAAAAATTTCAAATATTTAAAAAATAGTAAAAGAATATGAAAAATTGTGTGAATAAAAATTAAAAATACATACAAAGATTTTTTTATTTATTAAATTACCAAATTCATAATTTAGAAATCACTTAAATGTCTTATATTACACATTACACAACTATATTCACATTTAATTATTATACAATTTCCCATCTTCAATCAAATCAGCATCTTGCTTTTTATTTTCTTCACTGGTCATGGACTTGAATTCTTAATATACAGTCCCATCCAATTCATTTATAGCCTAAAAGAATCACCTGGGCATATAAATGTTGTGCAAGTGCGCATTTCCTATAGATTTGAGATCTAAGCTTTGATACTCTTCAGTAGCTAAGTTTTAATTTCTGGTATTTTAGAGGAAGGTAAGGGAATTATTTAGGAGTGTTATACATAGATAGGAGAAGTTTCTTCTTATGTTCCTTATTCTTTCTTTTGATTATTTGATCTCCAGGTTTGAGCTTTACAGCCTTGCTTCATCTCCTCATAATTTTATGCATAATTAAGTCTCATGCAGTGGTATCAATCAATTTCTTCATGATAAGCAAAATTAGAATCTTAAATTGCCATATTTATTCTTAACCTTCAACTATTAGTTTTGCAAAAAAGAATTGACTGAAAAGTCTTTGAAGAGGGAATTTACAGGGCTATCACGTGATTCTCCATCTGAAAACAAAGGGAGATGGAATTTCTGACTCAGACATTGGTCTTTTTGACCAGAGATAAGCGATAATATTTGTTTTTGAGCTCACCCTTTGCCACTTATCTGTGTCCTTTTGCACATGTTTTGATTACTACGATAAAAAAAACATTTGACGATATTTCTGGTGCAATATGTTATACAACTTATATACAAGGCTGCCTTCCTCTTATTCTAAAATAAAAATTTTTAATATTCAGAGAAAATAACTTGGTGATTTCTTCAGATCACAACCAAACTTTGATCGGTTATATTCTATTTTTGAGTTAGTCTTCTACTGATTCCCTAATCACCTAAGTTTAATTTAAGGATTCGCTGTCATCCTGATTATTTACGTTTTATCCATCATGACACTTGTGAGCTTGCCTATAAATACTTGAAATCATGGTGATAAGCGTCTAATGCAAATTGAATTGGAGTTAAATTATGCAGAAACAGTCCAGAAGATACAAGACTTTTTTTTCTTTTAATTATAGATATTCCTCTTTCAACATCAACAATAAGTCTTAAGTGCCTTCATCAAACAGCTTCTTTACTCACTAAGGAATTAAGACCAATCGACACCTGTTAGTTACGACTTAATTCTGCGTACCAAAGACTTCAAATTATCCTAGATATTGACTGTTGGGGTTTATCATTATAGCTGCATCTTCATGTGTCAGTGTTTTTTAAAGCAGTTTTCCATTATTTTTGATCGATTTGTTATTACAATTATTACATAGCTACATTATGCATCAAGCCATGATACCCCAGAATCCTGAACCATGTTGGTACCAGTACCAAATCAAAATAAGGCTGAGAATGCACTACAAAGACTTTCATGAACTTCCACCTACATGCAACATTTTGATTTAAGAGTAAAAGCCATCTGTGGTTTCATTAACATGAGCATATATTGATAATTTAAATCGAATAAAATTTATTATAAAGTTCAATTATTCATAAAATTACGTTGCATTCATTCTAAAATTTAATTAAAAGCTCATCAAATATATCAGTATTTATGATCAATCATTTTATTTATTATAGACACCTAAACAATAAAACATAATAAAAAATTTATTTGATTCTGAATATAGTTTAAGCAACCTTCTTTTTCAATCAAAATTTATTTTTTTATTTCTATAAATAATTTTTTCTTAACTTTTGTCTTTGCAATATCTTAAAAGCAACAAAAGATAACATATATAATTAAAGTATTAGGAATTTTATTATAATTAGTTATAATACCATGATCTTAAAAATATCTTAATTAAGTTAATTTAAATAATTAAAAATAAAATGCTGGTTATGACTACAAAATTTGGCTTTACTTGGATAAATATGAAAAATTAAAGCTTTATATGAAATGAAAACATTTAACCAATAAAGTTGAAAATGCGCAGTTTAAAGAAGTTTTTAAATTGCTGAAAAAATCGTGTTTTTTAAAAAAGCCTTAGAAAACTCTAAAGTTTCATATATTTTGACATGCCTTGAATCAACTCAAACAAATCATCAAATTTTGAGAAGTTATATATATGTTTTCTTTAGTCTCATTTCAGACCTGATACTCTGGAGCCATGCGATAAGTGTTTGTTAATATATGATGACCAGCAGAGAAGTGAATATGTTTGTCATAAATTTTTATCCAGTTGAACCCATAAACCAATCTTATTGAGGGATACAGTCGCTACAAAAGACATATAATAATGTTTAGCTTTCTCGATTTACCAGTACATTTCAAATTCTTATTATAACAGAAATGCTTGCAATGGCCAAGAAACTTGGTTTTAAATTTGAAATGTGTGTATATTACAATTCAAAACATTGATAATTCTTTATTATATATTATTACCATTTTAATCTCACAATTATTTTCTTCATAGATTATTATACTTTTAAACCTCCCATTTTCTACTTTGCTATCTTTTTAATCTTTATTAATTAGATTTTAAATAATTGTAGTCGTATTGAATAGCCGTTCTTTATCATATTATAAACTTTAAACATTTTACTAATAATCACTTTCTTTTTTAAATTACAGATATTATCAAATTATAACTGGATTTAATTAAATTTAATGTCTGTCTCATTTAAAATGATTTCAAAAAAAAATTAAAAAAATTGTAAATTTCTTTATTTCTTAATTGTAATTTAAATAAAATTTTATAGCTATCATTTTATAATTGTGATTAAAAGTCATTATATTTATTCGTCTCATATTGTTTTTTATTGATTGTATTCATTGTCATTATTGATTATAATTAACACATAATTATATAATGATTAGATATCACAGTTTTCGATTCGAAATAATTTATTTCTTAGGAATCTAATAATTTTATAATAATATTGCTATTAGAAGGGACATTATTGTTATTATAGTTGCCATTTATTGTTTAAGCTTAGTATATATGAAATTAATCATGGCATTTAAAGGGAAAAGCTTATTTGTCTTGGCACTACTAAGTGTATGACTTGAGGAAACTATAGGTTATATTAATGTTTTAATGAGGAAATACTTCAAAATTATTAAACTGTTAACTATGATTTACTAAATAAATTAATCCTTTAAGGTTCCTTCTTATGATGGGGATGGACTTATTCCATGTAATAATTATTGCTAATAAAATTATTATAAATCAACATAAATCTAAAATCCTCCATGTTCTTTATTTTTATGTGAAGAATTCAAATTTTAATTGATATACAACAATAGGAGTATAGTTAAATGTTTGAGGTAGTTAAAATTATGAAAATTACAATAATTAACAAAAACTTACTTAAATTCTAATTTAAAATTTGGATTTTTGAGCCTATTGATTATGGCATGATTGCCCTTCATTTTTATTATTTCAGATAGTGTACTGACCAGATTTTAATTCTTAATGATAAGGTAAGTCGAATTTATATATAATAAAGAAAACTTAATGAAAATGGATTGTATTGCTATACATAAGAGGAAAAATATGATTAATGCAAGATGTATTTTACTATAAACTTACATTAGTCAATAATTATAAAACAATTTTAGTCGAAGCTAAAAGTTCAGGTAGTTCATATAATAATTCCCATATTGCATTGGCAAGTAAGCTTATTTTCTCAATTCTTCTATAAATCATCAATTTATATCATTTAAATTCATAAGAACTATTTTAAATTGATGGTTATAAGGTGCATTGATTTTACCTCCTATGATAAATTAGGATTACTTTTTGTTTGTCATGAATGATTTATCGTTCAAGCTTAAAATGTTTAATGACAATTACAAATAAACAAATATGATTCAAATTGCATACTTAATTGAATATATCTAAGCTTTCAAGATTAAAACTTAGAATTAATTATCAGTCAAAATAAAGTCCTAAAGTTCAAATCAATCAAACTATAATCAAATTTACTGATTAAACATAAAAAATCTCAGTCAATTAGTCATTAAACAAAAAAATATACATGAGTATGAAAATTTTGAAGAGTAAAACAGCATTTTTTCAAACCTCGTAAAATTGATTAAAAAATGTAGTAACTGGTCAAAGAATCAAATCTGTTGAAGATGTTCAAATATTATCACAGTTAGGTGTCATTTAACTGAACAATAATTAAATATTTTATGTAAAAGTTAATATCTTAGAAAATAACATTCTTTTCATTCATATTAAAAAACTCTGTCAAACAATACTTTATAGAAAATATAAGAATAAAGGTAAGTTTGAATGGATTTTCACAAACAAATCTATATATGTATTTAATCATGAGTTGTGGGTATCTTTTGCGATTTAATACCACAGGACCTTACTCTCAAAGTTAAATTGATATTTACTTAAATCTATTCAGAGCTTTCAATTATATCCGATCTGGTTATTATTTGAATTAATGATTTAATAAGATTGGGAACATAAAGCAGATCATCTCAATTACATCAGGCAAAATTGATGAAATATTGACAATAAAGGTATTAGAAATTTAATATTAAGAGTATTTAAATTTTAGCAAACTAAAGAAAATTGAAATATGATATTGAAAAGACAAGATTTTTCTTGATTGCTAGTCTCTAAAAGAACAACTTAATTAAATTAATAAGAAAGAAGTATAAAATAATAAGATAAAATAAGGACAAGTATAACTGATAATAAAGTACAGGTTTTATTGATATAGAACATCAGCTAATAATTTTCTGACAACCATATCTTCCAACCTCATTATTTAATTAACATTATTTTCTTCTATAAAGATAAGCAGGCTACTCTTTTTCATATTTTACAATACAAAATATATACATTATATATTGTATGGTATTTACTAATAATAACTAATGATATCTATAATTTCTTAATTGAAATAAGTAGCTTCAATAAGTTTAAATTTATTAATAAAAAAGTCTAAGTAATGGTAGCTTATCTCTCGGATATAAATTCAACTTAATAATATTCCTTTTTACAAGCAAGATTTTTCTTTATGGATTAAGCATTGAAATAGAACAACCAAATTTATAATGGATGATTTTTTAATTAAAATATGATATATAATTATTTAAAAATACTTAACAAACATAAAATGAGTTTACTGAGAAAAATACAAAGATGCTTCATTAATGATGTAATTAAGACATAGACATTAATCATCTCTCAAGATTCATGATAAAATTGATAAAAAACCAAAAGAGAATAGATACTGTACATGACTTAAATATTATATCTTCTATATATAAAAACAAAATAATTAATGAAAGCTGTACACTAATTCTTAAACCAAATAGCTCAAATCTAATTTGAAAGTGATAACTGCAGCGACAAAGTATAATTTTAGAGCTAACAACTTCTATAAATTATAGACTACTTGCATTTATTTATGATTATTATCTTAAACCTCAAGAGCCTTAAACTCAAATCAAAGATAGAATCATAATTTGGCCAAATATCAGGTGAACACAGCATCAGTAGCTCTTTCACAAGAGTATTTCTCACAAGCCTTACTCTTAATCATAAGCAAAGCCTACCTCATCACTTAAAAGGTTATTTATAATTACAACGAGAATGATTACAGATCTGAAGTGAAAGGTGAGAGATACAATTAATACGATAGCTCTAAATCCTACTATTGTAGGAATACATTCGATTTTGGAAAATGAATTAAAATTAAATTAAATAAATATTAAAATCATGGGGGTTATCGAATCCGAAGGAACTCAAAGTTCAAATCTAACTCAATTCTGCTGTAGATCCTGCAATTTTAGCTGGACTTTACAATTGACAATGTTCTTGAATCATCCCAGGAAGCGATATATTTTGATTTTGAGATAACTCCAAAAAATAGTATAGTGGGTTTTCTCGCTTGGGGATGAGATAAATTCATTATAGCAATAACAACCACCATCTCATTTTTAATGCGCTATCCAGAGAGTATAATATTGTCAGGGTTTGGAGACATTTTCCAAAAACATTACTGAAGGTAATTAATAATTAATTAATTTTAATTCATTTTCCCAAATCGAATGTGTTCCTCAATAATAAATTTATAGTCATAATACCTTCTACATCTAAATAGAAGATATCAACTCTCCTGTAAATGATTTAAAATAATTCACCGAATAATTTTGGTACAAAAGAGGAACTAATAGATCAGAAAACTTAGTAGTATTTATGGATTTTAAAAATATTATAATTAATAAAGTTAAGTTGGATCCAACCTTCTTTCAATGAAAAGAATTAATAAGGCCTGATTCCAAAAATATTTGATATAATAATAGAATCATTCTGGTTAAAAAATTAGATCTCAAACTTAACAGATTACAAAACTTTACACTCAAGCCATCACGGGAGTGTATGAAAAATTCGAAGGTACGAAATTATTAATTATAGAAGAAATAGTCGACAATTAACTTGGAAATATCATTAAGAACAAACTCAGGAGTAAACACTGAGAAATCAATCATAGATAACGTAATACTTCTTATTCTATATATTATCATTACTGTTACAGGACACGAAAAATCTCTCTTGAGCATTAGTGTTGACTACCAAATACACTAATCTCAATAATGTTAAAATATACGTTTAATTTCTTCATAACAATCAAAACCCCAAAACCCCTAAATGAGGTATATAAGTGCTTTGATTTGTAGGGTATAGTTGGGGTCTTATTGGGGTTAGTAGACAAAATCCAGGTTATATCTTAATTTAATGAATATTTAATGAACTTTAGTTTACTTAAATCATACAAATTTTATCTGCTTGTCTTTATTATATCTTTTGAACCTTGCTCTCTCAAGTGGGTCAAGTATGTCATCTAATGTTTACCGAGGATAGTTAGGAGCTCTCACGATTATCATCTCTACTATGCTTTTAATTTCTTAGCAGACATCTTCTTACTTTATATGTTTCTGAGCCAAACTTATTGATTATTTTTCATGCTTTGTACCAAAGTAAGACATACATTCCATGTCACTTTCTAATATTATTGCTGCTACTGCCCAAACATCCCATTAAACAGAACCATTAGTCCACTTCTCTCTTATTGGGAAGTAACCTGGAGTACCAAGTACCTGTGCTAAAGTGACAATCTCCTATCTTAAAGCTCTATTGAAATCGATAACCACTACTTCTAAAGGGCAGAGATTTAGCATAACGTTTTCAGGCTTCAAATCTCTATGAACATATCCAAGTTCATGCAACTCCTTAACACCCTGAATCATATCTGAGAGTATATCGTTTAAATCATCAGGGTATCTATTGTGATATAGGTAGTCTCTCAGAGTCATCTCAAAATTCTTTAGCCTTAATGCGATGAAACCATAACTTAAAATAACACCATTTAGCTTAAGCAAATTCTTGCAGTCTTTTCTTTAGGCCTCTCTAAGTACCATGTATTCATTAGCAAACTCGTTCTAATACTGTTGGTTCTTAATAAGATAACTGAATGGATACACCTTGTATGCATACTCATCAACTACTATGAGCTTTGCTTTTGCAGGGACGTTTATATTCAAGTAGTTTTCAATACAAGTGCTGAGATCAACTGCATTTAATGCGGGTATATTCATAGCCTTCGCTTAGAAGCATGCTAAAATTGTATTACCTGCTGGCTGGTTCATCGATTCATATCGCTTCTTCAATCAAGAACTCACTGAGGTGATGCTTTTGCATATGCCTTTTAACTTTAGCTGAGTGAGTATATGATTTTATGCATGTAGTACACTAATACCTACCATCTACCTTTTCATGCTTGAAATAGATCTTGGCTTTGCCAGAGTGTACCTCTTTAAGGTGTCTCTTCAAGCTTTGTTCAGTTGAGAAATGATTCTAGCTGTCTTCACATTAATATGTTTTTATCTTTTCGATTGGTTGCTGTTCTTTTAGCTCCTCAACATAATCAATTTAAATTAAACCCCTATCTCTGCGCTCTCCCTCTGGTTTAATACTTCTATGATAAAAACCTCTGCTTCAAATTCAAGAGCTCTTAGCTCTACCTCCCTCTCAACACAAATGATTTCAGGCTTTTTAGTGGAGCCAAAGTTGAGCATTGATTGACCTGCTCCTAAAAGTGCCGCTCTACGATTTAAGTTGACGGCCATGTTTAAATTCAAATTTAAATTTCTATTATAAAGCTCTTAAAATTTCTATAGCTATATCTGGACTATATAGGAGTTGCAACAGCATTAATGATGGTTTGATCTAAGCTCTAAGACTTCATATTTATACTCAGTTTATAAGTATAATTTTCGTAATTTACTCTTAATAATTTTGATTTTGGTACCAACTCAGATAAGTTCAGGTTGGTACTGGTACCAATTAAGTTTTAAACCAGATTGGAACTTTTCCATTAAAACCTCACTGGATTAAAACTAGGTACTAATTAAGTTTTGGTACTATTAAATTGGTACCAGTTAAATTTTAACGAATTTAGTATCGGTACTAATCAAATTTAAACAAATTTAGTACTAATTTAATGGAACTACATTGATTAAAATGGAGCTCCATTTCTGAAGTTTGTTACAGCTTCTGCCAGCTTTCTCCACGTATCCTTACCAGGTTGACCTCCTATGAGATGGCCATATTTAATACTAAGATTTTTAACAGTAGGATCCAGAACTCTGTATATTAAAATTTGAAATTCAATAACAAGAGAAGGAACAAGGATGGAATCTATAAGTACTGGAATGAAGAGGGTTGAAGCTTAAGAAATGATCTCAGGATTTAGAAGCAAGGAAGATCTCTATCGATACCTCACTTAGCATGGTAAGCATGTGACATATACTTAATCATATGCTATAGTGGGTTTATTCCTTCCAACGATGGGGTACCAAAATTTCATTCTTAAAAGCTATACTCTGCGATGAGAAGAAAGCCTTCAAAAACAGTGAAATAAAGTTGATAGATATACCAAACTACCCAGAGATTTCAGTTACTAATCTCTACGAGGATGCGATGAAAGATGAAGAGTTGGTAGTTTATCTTCTTACCAAGAAACAACTCTCTAACAAGCTTCCAGAAAGGAGCTTCTTCTTTGGAGTTCTTGGCACTTTAAGAGAGAGTTATCTCAGAGAGATCATTGAAGCTCACTAAAAACGCTACTCTATTTCTCCTGAAGATTAAAAGAAGCAAGGCATACTAATAAGCGAGACCTGGCTCGCTGAGCTTAAGAAGCATCCATTCCTCTCTCGTAAGCTTTGATTCATAACTTTGTAGGGAAGCCTGGAACTGGTATATTCTTAATGAAAGAGCATGCGAAGGTTCACAGAGAGAGAAAGTCATAGACTATTTATGAAGTGAGCAAGAGACTTTATAAAGATGTTTAAAAGTCAGAAGAAATGAACATAGATGCAGGAGCTGGCACAAAGAGAAGAAATATGGGCCCAAGCAAGCCATAAGAAGAGGAGAAGAAAAAAAAGCCAAACCCCTTTATGGGTTAGTTTAATATGTGAACTTATTCATTCATTTAAATCTAAAACTTATTTATAAACATTCATTCTTCCTTCTCTCGCACAAACTGTTGTCTTATCTATGCTTACTCTCTTGCAGCTACTCTGAATCAAGTCTACTGTATCTATTGGCAAGTCATGTATTAAGTGATATAGCAGCAGTTTCTTGTAGTGGGTCTTTATTTAACTCCAGTAGAATTCAATTCCATTAAATTAAGGGCTTTAAGGAATATTGTATACAGGAGTAATGTTTAACTCTTCATAAGCTTTCTTAGACTCCTTAGTCTTATGAACTGAGAGGTTATCAACAAACAGGATGATCTCTTGGTTACTATACTTCTCTCTGAGCTTATGTAGGAACTCTATATACTACTCTCGCTTAATAGAGCGAGGGTGAATAATAACTCTCTAAACCTGAATCTTCACTTATACCAGCTAAAATTGCATGGGTGACTACCTTCACTTTTTAATCATAGACTTCGATATTATCATACTTCTTATACCAATATTTATTTATAAAGGTGCTGAAGGTGAATACAGCTTCATCAGCGTGTATGAACTTGATGTTATTAGTAATAGCTCTCTGCATTTAATCATTTATATAGTTTAAATTATTACTATAAAATGGCACTGTAAAATCTATCACTCTCTTCACTTTGTTGACTGTCTTGAAAGTTATACCATTTCTTCTATATATTTTGGCTATAGTCTAGGGAGAGATACTCATTTCAGGAAACCTGCGATGAAACATTACAGCTCGCTAGTCTAATGGAAAGTGTGTCTAATACTTTAAAGTCTTAGAGTCACAGAGGTAGTCAATATGGGTCTAAGTGAACTTTTATTTTCTTACTGGATGTTTTCAAGTACAGAATTAAAGTGCTAAACAACTAACATGCAGTGATACCTAACAGTTGAGGCACTCTTGTGTAAGAGCTTTGCAATAGCTGCATAATTTAGTACTGGTTCTTCTCATAATAAATAGACCCTTAATATCGCTAATTTCTATTTCTCATTTTGCAAATTGGCCTAATTTCTCTACTAACCCCAATAAGACCCTAACTATACCCTACAAATCAAAGCACTTATATACCTCATTAAGGGGTTTTGGGGTTTTGAATGTAGTTTCCTCTAATCAGATTTCGACTAAATGATTACTACCAGAACAAGAAAACTTAAATTCTTAATCCAAGTTCAGCTCTTTGACTTATAATTTATTTCAAAGACCAAGTAGGCGGCCACATCTAAATCCTTAATTCAAAGTTATGGTGAAGAAAGAAGGCCAAAGAAAGAGAAAACAGAAAAGAAGAAACAATAGCAGAAGATGAGTAAATACTTAGTATAAAAGAAAATGATAACATTCATTTTTTTTAAGAGCTTGAACATTAATATTAACTCAATTAACTGATGACAGGGTCCACAGAGACCACATTGTAATTAAAATTATTATTATTAAAATTTGATGATATTTGATATGTTAGTCAATGCCAAACCATTTATGAATTATATTCATTAAATTGTAAAATTAATAATAGATTTTTTTCTTATTACCAGTTTAATCTATACATTATTTTTGATAGCACTCTTTATATCATTCAAAATATGCTTAAATTACTTAATAATAAATTATTAAATAAGTTAAAATTCGACACATAATAAGTTATTAAAGTGATGATATAAATAAATTAGGAGGTACATTAAATTCATTTGAAGAGATATAATTGATGAGATGATAATAACACAGCTTTAATTTTGATGAAGTTATTCCCACAGTCGAATGTCTTTGACTAATAATAAAAATGTTAAATTCAATTATAAATAAAAGAAAAATAAAGGATATTTTATAGAAATTTGCCAAAAATAAAAATAAATGGATAAAATTGAGTAATATGCAATTTATTAATACGTGTTGGCATATTTTGAAAACAGGATTATAAAAAAGGAGGTTTTCAAAATCTTTAAAAGAGGGAAACATGAAAGATTTAAACATAAATATATTAAAGTTTCTTCATATATTGCAATCATTAAAAATACATAAGATAATGCAAGTACTCTTAATTATAAAATTTAACATATTTTTTATAAATAGATACAAATTATTTAACTAATTAATCTTTTGGCATATTATAATAAGGGATTATTAAATTAGTGAGCTACTTTTGAGATGCCCTAATATACTTACAATGCTGCCTCATTTAATTACCAGGATTACTTCCAGGATCCTGAAGGAAGCTTCAAAGTAGCATTTAAAGATTTATACGAATAAATTGTTAAAGTATGCTTGATCTTAAGCCTCACATAAGTATAGAGATTAATAATCCTTGATAAATAAGACTAATCTTCAATAACACATGGTATTAAGCGTACATACAAACAACCCAAATAGATTTCCTTTCGATAACCTAAATAAAGTAGAAGACATTTTCATACTAGATTCAGAGTGATTTAATGTTAGTTCATCTTTCTTAGAAGAAAACAGCTATAAAAAAAAATGATTCAGACTGTATGGAATTGAATTACTTCCACCACAAACTTCAGATGACCATTATATTTTATACCAAATAGGAAAACAATTTTACTATTAAATTAGCAAAGTTACAATAAGAAATTAATGAATACAACTGAGAGGAAATTTCAATATCTAAAACAATTCAAAATCAAGTTCATTATGAGTTTAGAAATAAATATTCAAAATATATCATAGTTAATAAAAGAATAAACTTGATTATAATTGTTTTTAATATTTAAATAGAATCACTTAAATTTCTAATGGTTATAATAAGTGGGGCAACAACAAAAATAAATGTAGCAAATTTTTCTTACTTTTCCCCTCTTTTAATTTTTTGGTTTGAAACAATATGAATGATAATCATTCATTTTATTTCTAAATAAGTTTATATATTTTGTTTAATGATTTTGAAATTAATTAAAAATGAACTAAAATTTTTGATAATTCTGATAGATATAATGGAATGTATAAATTAAAATATTTTAACTATCTTAACTATATACAAATCAATATATTCAGGATTCAAGATCAGATAAAAAAATAGAAATGAAATTAGTGTAAGTTAACTTTCTTTTTTTTTAAAATATACTTAATACTTAAGAATTAATTTTAAATTAAATATGTCTAAACTTCATATATAAATTAAAAATCACTCTTTATTATCAGGCAATATTAATATGAAAAGAGTAAATATATAAAATTACAAAAGCATATTAATCATTTTTACCATATTTACTAAAACTTCATGATTATCATAATTCTACTTTTTAACTTTCTTCATGTTATTATGATAAATGTTAGTAATGCTAATGATTATTATATATTTCTACAACACACTAATTGAACTTAATTTTGGTAAATGAGTAAAAGTGTTCGGCCCTAAATATTTAAATTACGGAAGAGACTTAATCTCATGCCTTTCTTTAGCAAAAAAACTAACAGAGATGTAAGAAATTAAAATCTCCATAACAAATAGGTACTTATACAAGATCTTTCTAACTCCATTAAAACCAAATAATATACTAATTCGTAAGAGACTCTTAATAACAATATTTAGCACGAAAAGAATGCCCTACCTATTGAAAAAACAGTCCCAAACTCAGTGTATGATTATAATAGACTCGTCCTCTCCTCCAACATAATTGAGAATCTACAACTTAAAAGATTGGTGTATCTTCTCAATCTGATTAGCTACTAGATAAAAAACTGATCAGATATAATAAACAGGACAGTAGATACCTTAGCCCATAAAGGATATCCACATAAGGATCTAAGCCATTAATTTATAACAGCATCAAGTAAACTCAAATACAAAATGAAAGGATGATTGCATATAAAAATATATTCTAATATTTGATAATGTCCAAACCTAACTTCAAAACATTATTAAAATCTATCTTCATTTAAAAGATCTTACCAACATCAATTATCCTTATAAAGATTTGAAATTAAAAAGAGATGAAGCAAATTGTTGAGTTAAGAGATTATAAACTCCTCTAGAACAGTTATGGAATCATTACCTAAATTCAAAGTTACCCTAAATAAAGAATAGATATAAGAGTCACAAACGGAGAAAGCAAATTGATGAAGATTGAAGTGGAAGAAAACGAAATTCTACTCTACAAACATACATTAGTTATTTAGGGTCAAACCTACGACCAGAGAGCCTTGTTTGAGACTTGATTATTATCAAAAGAAGTGTTTGACCTTTACTAATTAGCACATAAATACAATGGGGACCCCAGAGATCTCAATGTAATCACATTATTATAATTATAATATGTGATTATATTGAATTTTTATGCTCAAATGAATTTTAAGAATAAATTTCTTTTGCTTTTTCTAGTTTTCATCATATACTTATTTATTAAAAAAATATATTCGTTATATTTTATATTAAAATACCATTTGTTTCAAATACTGTGCCATTAAAACATCAAATAAAGGAATATTTCTAATTTAAATTTCATTGTCAAAACTAAAATGACAAACAAAAATATCGCTAATAATTTTAAATAATCAAATTATGACATTTGCAAAGAACTAATTATATATATTTTAATTTGAACTTAACCTATTATAATCACACATGTTGAATCTATCTGGATACTAGAGGATATCTAAAATTATAAATTATGCATCAATTATTATCTTTGTGATATTAATTTGAACAATCTGTTTCTACCACTTAGTTTAAGCTTTTAGAGATTAAACTTATAGAATTTATAATTAAAATATTTGCTAATTCTTGAGGGTATAAACTGAAATATAATTAATAACAGGTTTGAATTTTTTTGGTGATAATATATAAATCTAAGAATTTACCACTCAAATCAATTTGCTTTTGAATAGAATCGTCCAAACCTATTATAGATTAGTTTATGATTATCTTTTAGAATAGATAGAGTAATAATATAAATAATATTTTTATTGGCCCAATATCTCACTTAATAAAGAGTATATCTATATGATGTGCTTCAGTCCTACTGTGTAGCTTCCTACTTGTTTTCTTGAGTCCAATATCTCTATGTTTTGAGAATGTTTGATCAACCTCAATACTATCCAATTCTAGCAGCTTTTGATTGTACTTTTGCAATAGACTGGCAGTAAGGCAGCTTAAATATGTTCTTGCTTTCTCCAGAACTTTCGATTCTCCACTTTCCAGTTCATTTTCCTAACGCATTTCTCAAGTTGAGACATACATCTGTCGTTCAGGACTATTGGAGGAAGGATAAGTTATGAGAGTATTACTCTTTGAATTGTAATTTCTCGATCAATTTAAAGCAATACTCCATCGTTTATTTTTGGATGTACCTTCCTTGGATAGACTTATATGTTGCCAGTCGTCGTTTATTTCTCTCCAGTATAGTTTCTACTTCTCTCTTCAAAAATCTTCCTCACTCATTCCTCTCTTCTTGGCTCCTGCTCTGTCATTAATTCTCCTTACAATGCTATCTCTATCTTCGACCTTTTTTTTGTCAGCACACAATTGTAGCCAATCTTGATGTGTGTGGAATCCACCCTTTCTATGCGTGGATTATCTTGTCATATCCATGACATGTCACCTTTGACAAATCAATTAGTTGCTTCAAAGCCATTTGGTCTCCTTGGATGCATTAAGATCCATCTTCATGTTTGTTGAACTCAACCCTTTGCTTCTGTGCCTCTCTAATCTTATTGCTGGGGTTAGATTATCCATTCTTCAGTATGCTCATAAAAACTATCTGCTGTGTAAAGTGGCACTTGTTTCTGATTCTTCTTTCCAACCTAAAGTTTATTGGTCTCTGCTTCTGTCTCTGTAGTCAAACATTATTTCCTACACCTTCTACAAAAAAATTTCTCTTTTCACGCTTCTCAGTTCTTCTTCCGGTATCCCAGTTCTAGTTCCAGCTTCTCTTTTTATGATGGTGATATCTGAACTTTAAGTTGTCATTTATCTTTTTAATATTACTATTTCTGATTAATTCTCTCTAATTAATTGATTGATTTTAATTTTACTTTTGATTTCACTTGCTTTATTTTCCTCAATTTTTAAAATTATTTTTTTAATTGGATATTTAGTGCAATTAAACTAACCTTAATCTTTTATTTAGTGAGCTGAATATTTGCCTTCTTTAAATAAGTTACCCTAAAAAGTTTCTTAACTTTCTGATAATAATCTTGAAGTTCTAGATTTCTGATTCTTTGGTCGAGCCTTGTTATGTTAGCTAAGATTTAAATCTAAGTCTTCTCGTTCAAGTTCGACTAATCTGGTTTTTCTGATTAATCTTGAAAACCTTGTGGGATCTCCTCATTTATTAGGTTACAGTTACTAATGTGATTTTTGGATTTTTTGGAAAATAAATCTCCAAAGGTTATTTTTACGTTACATTTGTGGCTCATTCCATAGCTTACCGTGGTTCTTCCTTGACTTGCCATCATTGAAAACTCCTAAACCCCTTATGAGGTTCATAAGATCATAGATTTATAGTGTACAGCTGGTATTGTTAAAGATATTAGCCAATTTTTAAAATGAGAAAAAGAAATTAGCGAAATTTAGGATCTATTTTTATGAGAAATATAAATTTATTGCATAAACTTAAGTATGGTACCAGTATTAAAATAGAATAAGTCAAACCATTGCTAAATTATGAAGCTAAAGCAAAGCTTCTTTGCAAGAGTGCCTAAATTATTAGGTATCATTGATTTTTAGCTAGTTAGCATTAAATTACTCAAGCACATGAAAACATCCAGCAAGAGAATATAAATTTTCACAGCACCATATTGACTTCTGCAGACTTTGAAGTATTTAGCACACTTTCCATTTGACTAGCGAGCTGTGATGTTTCATCATAAGTTTCCAGACATGCAATCTCTCCTTAAATTATAATCAATATTTAAAAACAAAATGATATAACTTTCAAGACTGTCAACAGAGTTCAAAGGACCTAAAAAATACAATTTTATCTTTAAAAAGCTTAGTAAATTAGCGGCACTTGAATTCTTCTGATCCTAACTTTTTAATGAGGCAGATTTCTTCAGTCTGACTTCGAATTCACATAAAATGGATGGTCAATTAGTACTATAGCTCAAGCAAATTTTCTCTAACGCAATTTTGGGTACACATCGGGAAAACCTCGAAAAATACGATATAAAGTTTCGGATACTTCTTAGCTTACAAAGAAATAATAAAAAAAATTAAAATAAATTAAAATGTGTTTTTCATTTAAATAAATCAAATTAAAATGACATTATAAATTATTATTATAAAATTAAAGTTAATAAAAATTAAACTTTAAAATAAAATGTATCAAATATATATTTTACTATTGATTTATTTACTTTCAATAAAGAACCAATAATATAATAAAGATCGAATTGAACTCAAATAAAGTAAAATATAATAAATGATACGACAATAAATTATTTTAAAAGAATATAAATTAAAATATTTATTTTATATTATAAATAGATTAAAATGATAAAAACAAAAAGATTAATACGTCAAAATAGAGCAGTGACCACGACCACCCCTCAACTCACCAGATACGTGGTCACGTGGTCACTGCCTCCGTGGTCCTCGTGACTATGACCGTGACCATGGTGACCATGACGATGACCACGTGACCATCACTTTAAAATTCATGATTTCATTGTTTATTCGTCGAATGACGTCAAAATAGAGCAGTGACCATGACCACCCCTCACTCACCAGATACGTGGTCACGTGGTCACTGCCTCCGTGGTCCTCGTGACCATGACCGTTATCATGGTGACCATTACCACGGTGACCACGTGACCATCACTTGAAAATGCATGATTTCACTGTTAATTCGTCGAATGACGTCAAAATAGAGCAGTGACCATGACCACCCCTCATTTCACCAGATACGTGGTCACGTGGTCACTGCCTCCGTGGTCCTCGTGACCATGACCGTGACCATGGTGACCATGACCGTTACCACGGTGACCACGTGACCATCACTTGAAAATGCATGATTTTACTGTTAATTCGTCGAATGACGTCAAAATAGAGCAGTGACCACGACTACCCCTCAACTCACCAGATACATGGACACTGCCTCCGTGGTCCTCGTGACCATGAGCGTGACCATGACCATGACCATGACCACGTGACCATCACTTGAAAATGCATGATTTCACTGTTAATTCGTCGAATGACGTCAAAATAGACAGTGACCACGACCACCCTCAACTCACCAGATACGTGGTCAGTGGTCACTGCCTCCGTGGTCCTCGTGACCATGACCGTGGGCATGGTGACCATGACTATGACCACGGTGACCACGTGACCATCACTTGAAAATGCATGATTTCACTGTTAATTCGTCGAATGACGTCAAAATAGAGCAGTGACCACGACCACCCCTCATTTCACCAGATACATGTTCACGTGATCACTGCCTCCGTGGTCCTCGTGACCATGACCGTGACCATGGTGACCATGACCATGACCATGACCACGGTGACCATCACTTGAAAATGCATGATTTCTCTGTTAATTCGTCGAATGCCGTCGAAATAGAGCAGTGACCACGACCACCCTCAACTCACCAGATACGTGGTCACGTGGTCACTGCCTCCGTGGTCCTCGTGACCATGACCGTGACCATGGTGACTATCACCATGACAACGTACCATCACTTGAAAATGCAAGATTTAACTGTTAATTCGTCGAATGACGTAAAAATGGAGCAGTGACCACGACCACCCCTCATCTCACCAGATATATGGACACGTGGTCACTGCCTCCGTGGTCCTCGTGACCATGACCGTGACCATGGTGACAATGACAATGACAACGTGACCGTCACTTGAAAATGCATGATTTCACTGTTAATTCGTCGAATTACGTCATAATTGAGCAGTGACCACGACCACCCCTCAACTCACCAGATACGTGGTCACGTGGTCACTGCCTCCGTGGTCCTCGTGACCATGAAAGTGTCCATAGTGACCATCACCATGACCACGTAACCATCACTATAAAATGCATGATTTCACTGTTAATTCGTCGAATGACATAAAAAATGAGCAGTGACCACGACCACCCCTCAACTCACCAGATAAGTGGTCACGTGGTCACTGCCTCCGTGGTCCTCGTGACCATGACCGTGACCATGGTGACCATGACAAATGACCACGGTGACTACGTGACCATCACTTGAAAATGCATGATTTCACTGTTAATTCGTCGAATTACGTCGAAAAAGAGCAGTGACCACGACCACCCCTCAACTCACCAGATACGTGGTCACGTGGTCACTGCCTCCGTGGTCCTAGTGACCATGACCGTGACCATGGTGACCATGACCATGACCACGGTGACCACGTGACCATCACTTGAAAATGCACGATTTCACTGTTAATTCGTCGAATGACGTCAAAATAGAGAAGTGACCACGACCACCCCTCAACTCACCAGATACGTGGTAACATGGTCACCGCCTCCATGGTCTTCGTGACCAGGATCGTGACCATGGTGACCATATACATGACCACGTGACCATCACTTGAAAATGCATGATTTCACTGTTAATTCGTCGAATGACGTCAAAATAGAGCAGTGACCACGACCACCCCTCAACTCACCAGATACGTGGTCACTTGTCACTGCCTCCGTGGTCCTCGTGACCATGACCGTGACTATGGTGACCATGACCATGACCACGGTGACCACGTGATCATCACTTGAAAATCATGATTTCACTGTTAATTCGTCGAATGACGTCAAAATAGAGCAGTGACCACGACCACCCCTCAACTCACCAGATACGTGGTCACGTGGTCACTGCATCCGTGGTCCTCGTGTCAATGACCGTGACCATGGTGACCATGAACATGTCCACGGTGACCATCACTTGAAAATGCATGATTTCACTGTTAATTCGTCGAATGACGTCAAAATAGAGCAGTGTCCACGACCACACCTCAACTCACCAGATACGTAGTCACGTGGTCACTGCCTTCGTGGTCCTCGTGATTATGATCGTAACCATGGTGACCATGAACATGACCACAGTGACCACGTGATCATCACTTGAAAATGCATGATTTCACTGTTAATTCGTCGAATGACGTCATAATAGAGCAGTGACCACGACCACCCT
>ARYC01017360.1:0-16300 GCA_000711775.1 Oxytricha trifallax | reverse complement strand
ACTCTTATTCACTAGCTTATTCAGGCACTGTCACTTTAGAATATTCCCTCGATTTTCTTTTGTTGAGAAGCTTCAACTCAACTTCAAGCTTTTCATTTTCTATGTCTTTTTTGTGAGCTTTTAAAAGATGTTTCTTCAAGTCTCTTGTATGAGAGTACTATTTATGGCACTCAAAGGAATCATACTTCCCATCGATTTTGTCATGCTTTAAGTCTACAGTAGGCTTGGCTTCTCTATGCTCCTTCATATGTCTATACCAGCTTGATTTATTAGCAAAATCTCTCTCACACAGCTCACAAAAGTATACTTCTATTTCTTCAGTTTGTATAGGAATTTCATTAATACCTTTCTCCTCCTCTCTGTCTCCAACACTTATTTGCCATTTATTTTCTATTATTAATTTTTATTTTAATAACAGAGACTTCAAGTGATAGCTCTGGTAGTTCTTTATTAGAGTTCATCTCACAGCTATCACACTTTTTATTTGTGCCAAAGGTAAGTCTCAATTAGTTTGATGGAAGTGCTGTTGTTTTTCTTAAAATGTTAGCGCTCATATTTAAATTTGAATTTAAAATTATAAAACTGCCACTATAACTGAGAGCTTATATGAGAGCTTTGCAAGACTATAAGTTTCAAGGAAAGTTCTTAGAGTATTAGAGAAGGATTATAAGTGTTAAGAGACGATCCAGCTCTAAATATGGGTGAGGAAGTAACCATTTTTACTTTCAATAATAAGTTGATTATAGTACGTACCGATTTAGGAGGTGCTCCTAATTAAGTACGTACTGTTTTAAGAGGTATTTTGTCATTTTATGATTAAAATTAGGGTGCTCCTAATGAAGTACGTACCAATTTAAATTAAAAAATATGGAACTATAACAGTAGAAATTGATATCAATCTCTCAAGTTTGAAACCAGTTCTCAAAACCTTCTCCATATCCTTCTAAGAGGTTGACCTCCTATAGGATGCCCATATTTAATAGTAAGTTTGCAGAGGTATATAATTGAAATCAATTAACTTTAATTTGAATATCATTTCTTAGATCTGTAAACAAGATGGAGTCAATGAATGATGCAATGAAAAGAGTGCAATCACAAGAATTGATTCAAAGAATTAGAAGCAAGGAGGATTTGCATCGCTACCTGGTGCACCAAGGTAAGGAACCAATAGTATTTAAACTTTATCTTGGGGTTTGTTTATTACTGCCAACGATGGAAGGTACCAAAATTTCATTTCTAAGGGCGATACTCTGCGAAGAGAAGAAAGCATTGAAAACTTAAGATGTAAAATTTGCAAAGATTCCAAACTATCCAGAAATCTCAGTGACTAACTTATATGAGGATGCTATGAATGACCCAGAGGTTTCGCTGTACCTGCCTACTAAGAAGCAGTTGTGAAATAAACTGCCTGAAAGAAACTATTTCTTTGGTATACTTGCAACAATTAAAGGAGATTACTTGAAAGAAATTATTCAAGAATCTCATAAAGAAAGGTACAGCATCTCTTCAGAAGATAAAGACAAACAAGGGATCAAGATAAGTGAGAGCTGGCTATCAGAGCTACAGAAGCACCCATATATTTCAAGTAAGATTTGTAGCTTAACTCTTTCGAAAAATCTGGTACTGGCAATCTTTTTGATGAAGGAATAGAGCAAGCTTCACAGAGAACGAAAGTCGCAGACAAAGTATGAAGTTAGCAAGAGACTTTATTCAAATATTTAGCCACCAGAGTCAATGATCATAGATGCTGGAGCTGGCAGCAAGAGAAGAAATTTAGGAGGAAGAAAGTAACAGGAGAATTAAAAGAAAGAAATCCAGCTCCTTCTCAAGAATATTAAATGTGACTGGCATATTCATTAACTTAATTCTTATAATTATTTGTGTACATTCACTCTCCCTTTTTTAGCACACTTTTAAGCCAACAAATTATCTACTCTTTCGCTGAATTATTATTAAAATCTATTATATCGATAGGTTGGAAGTGCATTAGGTGGTATAATAGCAGTTTCTTGTAACAATTTATTAATTATCTTCTGTGGAAATCAGTTCTATTAAAATATAGACTATACACGTTAAACACTAAATTTTACATCGAAATGTTCATAACACTTCCTTGTTTCTTTTATCATATGAACTGAAAGATTATCAAAAAATCGTATAATCTTTTAATTAAGGATACTTCTCTCTCAGCTGCTCTAAGAGCTTTATATACTGCTCTGTCTTAATTGAGCTAGAAAGATTTAATCTGATTAAATAACGGTTAAATATAAACAAATTATTGAAAATGATGACTAATACATTAAAAAAATCACTTAATTCATCATCATTCCTAAAAATAGGGATATTAGAATTTTTAAGAATAAAGATGAATTAAGTGACATATTTTTTGGTATTAGTCATCATATTCAATAATTTTTTTATATTTAAACGATATGTAATTAAATCTTTATTTTTAAAGGAGTATGTATCTCAACCATGATAAATATAGATAAGTCAATTATTTAATATTTAAATTAGCATTTTATAAGTGAAATGTCAAAAATTAGCTAGATTTAAAACTTGAGGTTTTATAAGAAAAGTTTAAATTTATTGGCTTAAGACGGTGTTATGGTAGAAGGTTCTAAAGTGAATATATTCCACTCGGTTACAATCAATTTCTAAAAAAATTTATAAATTAGTTTAAAAACTTAAATCGTTTCAATGAATTTAAATAATAATTTCAAAGATTAGAAGTTTTAGAGAAAACACATTTTTTAACAAAATAATTAAAGTTGTTATATTAAATCAATAGATCAAAATTAAATTTTTAGCATATTGATAATCTTAATTAAATAAGAAATTATTTGACTTGCAAATCTGAAATATCATCTTAAGAAGTTAGATATTTTAAATAATATAGCATTATTATTATCATTATAGTATAGCTTAAAAATACTACCTTTTTATTAGCATCTTATTTCTGATTTTTTATAACATTTTAACAATAATTCATAATAAAAATCTTTGTATATAATTTTTGAAGTACAATTTGTTTGGAAAACCTTTTTATTTAAAAAAATGAAATAATATATTTAAACGAGCCAATTGCTTTTTTAAATAAAGATCATGTATCTTATCTTTTTTTTAATTGTATTTATCAATTAAAAAAATATATATATAATTAATAAACTTAATGAGAGTTATTAATCTGAATATTTTATATTCACTTTATAAGATAATTTATACTATCTATTTATTAATTACTACATAATAAAAAGATTCATTTACATTAATTTTGTAAATTACAATAATATTGTTTTTTATAAAAAATCTTATATCCAAAAGAAATTATGAGGAATTTATAAGTTCGCCCATTAGAACAGTGACTGATTATTTATACCCTCGCCTTGGTACTTTGACTTAAGATTTTAGTTCTAGATGTGCATATGAATGTTTAATTGACAATTATCTATTAAATGGGCAAAATGAAAACGATTACTTAAATGAAATAAAAGAAATGTATGGAAACATAAGTAATGTGAGTTAAACTCTCCATTAGTTCAATAGATATAACTAAGTAAATATTTTTAATATTTTAATAATAATTTATTAAATATATAAGAAAAAAGGGAAGTTACTTTTCATTTGTCTAATCCTTAAAGAAGATGCGGCTTTTAAAATTATAAACTAAAATTTTTATTTAATAAAATTTGTATAAAAAGATTTTTATATAAATATTTTATTTTTCAAATAGCAAAAATAGTTATTTTTATTGAAAAAACATGTACTTTATAATAATATATTAAAAGTAGAAGCATTAAATTACTCAAATTTTATAATATACATTAATCTGTAATTATTATAAAGTATATTTTTAGGAGATCTTAGAAAAAGCTGTAAGACAGAGAAATTTTGTTAAATTATAATATTTCAGCAATACGATTATTTATTATTAAAACATTAATTTTAATTTAATATATAATCCATTTTTCCTTAACATAAAAAATTTAATCACTATTCTCAGAATTACGATCTGTTGTTGTCAAACTTAATTTGAAAACTAAAGATTTAATGTCAATTTCTGCCTCTTTTTTACTTGAAAATCTTGTATTTATAATATTAATAAATTGATAATATAAGGGAATTTGAGAAATACAGAATAATACTTATAATATAGGTAGTTTTTACTCCAAGTTATTAGACCAGCTTGTAATTGTAATTGGATTTAATTATCTTTAGTATTAAACAGATTTTGTACATTGTGGATTGTCCAATTTTATGTTTTTAGTTTTTGAAAATACTTAGGCGATTTTTGAATTGTACATTGCAAAGCTCTAGCAGTTAAAGTTTTTAAATAATTTATTGTACAGTATTATAAATATATGGCTTATTAGTGGAATTAATAATATTTAGTTAAGATAATAAATGAGGATATAATTCGCTCTCTTGGTCTTCTTCTAATGCCATTTAGTCTTGCTCATAGTCTTGAGATCGTTCCATTCCATTTATGTGTTCTAGATATATTTCTTCTTTCACTATAATCTGTGATTCCCAGTCATCTATCAAATGCTACCGAGAGCACAAGACAGGCTCGATATTCACTAAAAGGAAACTTCTCTGCTGCTATTAAAATTTCCACCCATCTTGGTTCAAGTGTATTGTTGAAAAATGTATTAATGTTGGGAGATATGAGTACATTACTATACTTTGGTGTTTTAGTGGATACATTTTCATCACATATCTTTATGTGATTGCTTTCATTTTCGAATTTACATCTTGAACAAGAATGAGCATTTCATTGAATCAAATCCACTTAATGAGGTTTATAAGTGCTTTGATTTGTAGGGAATTTGTTAGAGGTTGGGGTTATTAATAGGTTTTAATGTGAAATATATAGTAAATTTATTTGATTTAATCACTCAAAATGCACTTTTGGATCATGTTGAAGAGGTCTGTAGTTTATTTTACTCATCCACTATTCTATTTACTTTATCGATATGTCTGATCGCGGGTTTGGCTTGATTATTACTTACTCTGCCATCTATTTTATTGCTTGAAATACTCTTGTTTTATCTATAAATTGCTTTATTCTTTGCTTCGCATCCTTTTCACAACTTGTTGAGTAATAATCTTTGCGTGGCATATCGCATTCTATTATTATTGTTGCTATTGCCCACAAATCCCATTGAAAGTCTCCGTCTCTCCAGTCTTCTCTTTCTGGATAATAGCCTGGAGTTCCCATTACACTTCCTAGCCTTGATACTTTCACCCTTAATGCTCTGTTGAAGTCAATAATTGTCACTCTTACAGGTGAAAAGTTTATCATTATATTCTCAGGCTTCAAATCTCTGTGAACAAAGCCTAACTTATGTAACTCTCTTATGCCTTCTAAGGTTTAAGTTGCTATCAAAGCAAGCTACCAATGATTCCTTTGATCACTAATGAAATCTCAGAGGGTCATTTCATAGAGTGGCAGTCTGAAAGCAACATGATCTTTGGCGAGTAGAACAGCATCTAACTTGATTAAGTACTTACACTCTTTAAATTTTGCTTGAGTGAGTACTTGATACTCGTTAGTAAACTCCATCTAATATTTATCATCACATAAGAGATAGTTGAAAGGACAAACCTTGTAAGCATATTGATGATCATTGATAATTTTCTTATCAAAGGAGTCCTCTAGAATTAGATAACTTTAAAGAGAAGTATCTAAATCTATCTATGCAAGAACTGGTATTTTCTTGTATTGAATTTTGATCATGATTTATGTGATTTCAGAGGTTAGTTGGTTGCGTGCCTTCTTGACCCACTCTAATTCACTAACTAGCTTATTCAGGCACTGTCACTTTAGAATATTCCCTCGATTTTCTTTTGTTGAGAAGCTTCAACTCAACTTCATGCTTTTCAATTTCTATGTCTTTTTGTGAGTTTAAAAGATGTTTCTTCAAGTCTCTTGTATGAGAGTACTATTTATGGCACTCAAAGCAATCATACTTCCCATCGATTTTGTCATGCTTTAAGTATACAGTAGGCTTGTCTTCTCTATGCTCCTTCATATGTCTATACCAGCTTGATTTATGAGCAAAATCTCTCTGACACAGCTCACAAAAGTATACTTCTATTTCTTCAGTTTGTATCTGAATTTCATTAATACCTTTCTCCTCCTCTCCGTCTTCCACACACTTATTTGCCATTTATTTTCTATTATTAATTTCTATTTTAATAACAGAGACTTCAAGTGATAGCTCTGGTAGTTCTTTAAGAGAGTTCATCTCACAGCTATCACAGTTTTTATTGCTGCCAAAGGTTACTCTCAATTAGTTTGATGGAAGTGCTGTTGTTTTTCTTAAAATGTTAGCGCTCATATTTAAATTTGAATTTAAAATTATAAAACTGCCTCTATAACTCAGAGCTCATATGAGAGCTTTGCAAACCTACAAGTTTCAAGGGAAGTTCTTAGAGTATTAGAGAAGAATTATATGTGTTAAGAGACGATCCAGCTCTAACTATGGATGTGGAAGTAACCATTTTTACTTTCAATAATAAGTTGATTATAGTACGTACCGATTTAGGAGGTGCACCTAATTAAGTACGTACTGCTTTAGGAGGTATTTTGTGATTTTATGATTAAAATTAGGGTGCTCCTAATTAAGTACGTACCAATTTAAATTTAAAAATATGGAACTATAACAGTAGAAATTGATATCAATCTCTCAAGTTTGAAACCAGTACTCAAAACTTTCTCCATATCCTACTTAGAGGTTGACCTCCTATAGGATGCCCACATTTAATAGTAAGTTTTACAGAGGTAAATAATTGAAATCAATAAACTTAAATTTGAATATCATTTCTTAGATCTGTAAACAAGATGGAGTCAATGAATGATGCAATGAAAAGAGTGCAAGGACAAGAATTGATTCAAAGATTTAGAAGCAAGGAGGATTTGCATCGCTACCTGGTGCAGCAAGGTAATGAATTCATAGTAAATAATCTTTATTATGTAGTTGGTTTGTTCCTACCAACCATGGAAGGAACTAAAATTTCATTTCTAAGAGCGATACTCTGCGAAGAGAAGAAATCATTGAAAACTTAATATGTAAAGTTTGCAGAGATTCCAAACTATCCAGAAATCTCAGTGACTAAATTATATGATGATGCTATGAATGACCCAGAGGTTTCGCTGTACCTGCCTACTAAGAAGCAGTTGTCAATAAACTGCCTGAAAGAAACTATTTCTTTGGCATACTTGAAACAATTAAAGGAGATTCCTTGAAAGAAATTATTCAAGAATCTCATAAGAAAAGGTACAGCATCTCTTCAGAAGATAAGGACAAACAAGGGATCAAGATAAGTGAGAGCTGGCTATCAGAGCTGCAGAAGCACCCTTATATTTCAAGTAAGATTTTTTAGTTTAACTCTTTAGAAAAATATGGTACTGGCATCTTACTGATGAAGGAATAGAGCAAGCTTCACAGAGAGCGAAAGTCGCAGACAAAGTATGAAGTCAGCAAGAGGCTTTATTCAAATATTTAGCCACCAGAGTCAATGATCATAGATGCTGGAGCTGGCAGCAAGAGAAGAAATTTAGGAGGAAGAAAGTAACAGGAGAATTAAAAGAAAGAAATCCAGCTCCTTCTCAAGAATATTAAATGTGACTGGCATATTCATTAACTTAATTCTTATAATTATTTGTGTACATTCACTCTCCCTTTTTTAGCACACTTTTAAGCCAACAAATTATCTACTCTTTCGCTGAATTATTATTAAAATCTATTATATCGATAGGTTGGAAGTGCATTAGGTGGTATAATAGCAGTTTCTTGTAACAATTTATTAATTATCTTCTGTGGAAATCAGTTCTATTAAAATATAGACTATACACGTTAAACACTAAATTTTACATCGAAATGTTCATAACACTTCCTTGTTTCTTTTATCATATGAACTGAAAGATTATCAAAAAATCGTATAATCTTTTAATTAAGGATACTTCTCTCTCAGCTGCTCTAAGAGCTTTATATACTGCTCTGTCTTAATTGAGCTAGAAAGATTTAATCTGATTAAATAACGGTTAAATATAAACAAATTATTGAAAATGATGACTAATACATTAAAAAAATCACTTAATTCATCATCATTCCTAAAAATAGGGATATTAGAATTTTTAAGAATAAAGATGAATTAAGTGACATATTTTTTGGTATTAGTCATCATATTCAATAATTTTTTTATATTTAAACGATATGTAATTAAATCTTTATTTTTAAAGGAGTATGTATCTCAACCATGATAAATATAGATAAGTCAATTATTTAATATTTAAATTAGCATTTTATAAGTGAAATGTCAAAAATTAGCTAGATTTAAAACTTGAGGTTTTATAAGAAAAGTTTAAATTTATTGGCTTAAGACGGTGTTATGGTAGAAGGTTCTAAAGTGAATATATTCCACTCGGTTACAATCAATTTCTAAAAAAATTTATAAATTAGTTTAAAAACTTAAATCGTTTCAATGAATTTAAATAATAATTTCAAAGATTAGAAGTTTTAGAGAAAACACATTTTTTAACAAAATAATTAAAGTTGTTATATTAAATCAATAGATCAAAATTAAATTTTTAGCATATTGATAATCTTAATTAAATAAGAAATTATTTGACTTGCAAATCTGAAATATCATCTTAAGAAGTTAGATATTTTAAATAATATAGCATTATTATTATCATTATAGTATAGCTTAAAAATACTACCTTTTTATTAGCATCTTATTTCTGATTTTTTATAACATTTTAACAATAATTCATAATAAAAATCTTTGTATATAATTTTTGAAGTACAATTTGTTTGGAAAACCTTTTTATTTAAAAAAATGAAATAATATATTTAAACGAGCCAATTGCTTTTTTAAATAAAGATCATGTATCTTATCTTTTTTTTAATTGTATTTATCAATTAAAAAAATATATATATAATTAATAAACTTAATGAGAGTTATTAATCTGAATATTTTATATTCACTTTATAAGATAATTTATACTATCTATTTATTAATTACTACATAATAAAAAGATTCATTTACATTAATTTTGTAAATTACAATAATATTGTTTTTTATAAAAAATCTTATATCCAAAAGAAATTATGAGGAATTTATAAGTTCGCCCATTAGAACAGTGACTGATTATTTATACCCTCGCCTTGGTACTTTGACTTAAGATTTTAGTTCTAGATGTGCATATGAATGTTTAATTGACAATTATCTATTAAATGGGCAAAATGAAAACGATTACTTAAATGAAATAAAAGAAATGTATGGAAACATAAGTAATGTGAGTTAAACTCTCCATTAGTTCAATAGATATAACTAAGTAAATATTTTTAATATTTTAATAATAATTTATTAAATATATAAGAAAAAAGGGAAGTTACTTTTCATTTGTCTAATCCTTAAAGAAGATGCGGCTTTTAAAATTATAAACTAAAATTTTTATTTAATAAAATTTGTATAAAAAGATTTTTATATAAATATTTTATTTTTCAAATAGCAAAAATAGTTATTTTTATTGAAAAAACATGTACTTTATAATAATATATTAAAAGTAGAAGCATTAAATTACTCAAATTTTATAATATACATTAATCTGTAATTATTATAAAGTATATTTTTAGGAGATCTTAGAAAAAGCTGTAAGACAGAGAAATTTTGTTAAATTATAATATTTCAGCAATACGATTATTTATTATTAAAACATTAATTTTAATTTAATATATAATCCATTTTTCCTTAACATAAAAAATTTAATCACTATTCTCAGAATTACGATCTGTTGTTGTCAAACTTAATTTGAAAACTAAAGATTTAATGTCAATTTCTGCCTCTTTTTTACTTGAAAATCTTGTATTTATAATATTAATAAATTGATAATATAAGGGAATTTGAGAAATACAGAATAATACTTATAATATAGGTAGTTTTTACTCCAAGTTATTAGACCAGCTTGTAATTGTAATTGGATTTAATTATCTTTAGTATTAAACAGATTTTGTACATTGTGGATTGTCCAATTTTATGTTTTTAGTTTTTGAAAATACTTAGGCGATTTTTGAATTGTACATTGCAAAGCTCTAGCAGTTAAAGTTTTTAAATAATTTATTGTACAGTATTATAAATATATGGCTTATTAGTGGAATTAATAATATTTAGTTAAGATAATAAATGAGGATATAATTCGCTCTCTTGGTCTTCTTCTAATGCCATTTAGTCTTGCTCATAGTCTTGAGATCGTTCCATTCCATTTATGTGTTCTAGATATATTTCTTCTTTCACTATAATCTGTGATTCCCAGTCATCTATCAAATGCTACCGAGAGCACAAGACAGGCTCGATATTCACTAAAAGGAAACTTCTCTGCTGCTATTAAAATTTCCACCCATCTTGGTTCAAGTGTATTGTTGAAAAATGTATTAATGTTGGGAGATATGAGTACATTACTATACTTTGGTGTTTTAGTGGATACATTTTCATCACATATCTTTATGTGATTGCTTTCATTTTCGAATTTACATCTTGAACAAGAATGAGCATTTCATTGAATCAAATCCACTTAATGAGGTTTATAAGTGCTTTGATTTGTAGGGAATTTGTTAGAGGTTGGGGTTATTAATAGGTTTTAATGTGAAATATATAGTAAATTTATATAATTTAATCACTCAAAATGCACTTTTGGATAATGTGGAAGAGGTCTGAAGTTTATTTTACTCAACCATTATTCTATTTACTCTATCGATATGTCTGATCGCGGGTTTGGCTTAATTATTACTTACTATGCCATCTATTTCATTGCTTGAGATACTCTTGTTTTATATATAAATTGCTTTATTCTTTGCTTCGCATCCTTTTCACACCTTGTTGAGTAAAAATCTTTGCGTGGCATATCTCATTCTATTATTATTGCTGCTATTGCCCACAAATCTCATTGAAAGTCTCCGTCTCTCCAGTCTTCTCTTTCTGGATATTAGCCTGGAGTTCCCATTACACTTCCTAGCCTTGATACTTCCACTCTTAATGCTCTGTTGAAGTCAATAATTGTCACTCTTACAGGTGAAAAGTTTATCATTATATTCTCAGGCTTCAAATCTCTGTGAACAAAGCCTAACTTATGTAACTCTCTTATGCCTTCTAAGGTTTAAGTTGCTTTCAAAGCAAGCTACTTATGATTCCTTTGATCACTAATAAAATCTTTGAGAGTCATTTCATAGAGTGAGAGTCTGAAAGCAACATGATCTTTGGCGAGTAGAACTGCATCTAGCTTGATTAAGTACTTACACTCTTTAAATTTTGCTTGAGTGAGTACTTGATACTCGTTAGTAATCTCCATCTAATATTTATCATCACTTAAGAGATAGTTGAAAGGATAAACCTTGTAAGCTTATTGATGATCATTGATAACTTTCTTATCAAAGGAGTCCTCTAGAATAAGATAACTTTAAAGAGAAGTATCTAAATCAATCTACGCAAGAACTTGGTATTTTCTTGTATTGAATTTTGATCATAATTTTTGTGATTTCCGAGGTTAGTTGGTTGCGTGCCTTCTTTACGCACTCTAATTCACTAGCTAATTCAGGCACTGTTCACTTTATAATATTCCCTCGATTTTATTTTGTTGAGAAGCTTCAACTCAACTTCATGCTTTTCAATTTCTATGTCTTTTTTGTGAGCTTTTAAAAATGTTTCTTCAAGTCTCTTGTATGAGAGTACTATTTATGGCACTCAATGCAATCATACTTCCCATCGATTTTGTCATGCTTTAAGTATAAAGTATGCTTGGCTTCTCTATGCTCCTTCATATGTCTATACCAGCTTGATTTATGAGCGAAATCTCTCTCACACAGCTCACAAAAGTATACTTCTATTTCTTCAGTTTGTATAGGAATTTCATTAATAGCTTTCTCCTCCTCTCTGTCTCCAACACTTATTTACCATTTATTTTCTATTATTAATTTCTATTTTAATAACAGAGACCTCAAGTGATAGCTCTGGTAGTTCTTTATGAGAGTTCATCTCACAGCTATCACACTTCTTTATTGCTGCCAAAGGTAAGTCTCATTTAGTTTGATGGAAGGGCTGTTGTTTTTCTTAAAATGCTAGCGCTCATATTTAAATTTGAATTTAAAATTATAAAACTGCCTCTATAACTGAGAGCTTATATGAGAGCTTTGCAAAGCCTACAAGTTTCAAGGAAAGTTCTTAGAGTATTAGAGAAGAATTATGAGTGTTAAGAGACGATCCAGCTCTAAATATGGGTGAGGAAGTAACCATTTTTACTATAAATAATAAGTTGATTATAGTACATGCCGATTTAGGAGGTGCACCTAATTAAGTACGTACTGCTTTAGGAGGTATTTTGTGATTTTGTTATTAAAATTAGGGTGCTCCTAATTAAGTACGTACCAATTTAAATTTAAAAATATGGAGCTATAACAATAGAAATTGATATCAATCTCTCAAGTTTGAAACCAGTTCTCAAAACCTTCTCCATATCCTTCTTGGAGGTAGACCTCCTATAGGATGCCCATATTTAATAGTAAGTTTTACAGAGGTAAGTAATTGAAATCAATAAACTTTAATTTGAATATCATTTCTTAGATCTGTAAACAAGATGGAGTCAATGAATGATGCAATGAAAAGAGTGCAATCACAAGAATTGATTCAAAGAATTAGAAGCAAGGAGGATTTGCATCGCTACCTGGTGCACCAAGGTAAGGAACCAATAGTATTTAAACTTTATCTTGGGGTTTGTTTATTACTGCCAACGATAGAAGGTACTTAAATCTCATTTCTAAGGCGATACTCTGCGAAGAGAAGAAAGCATTGAAAACTTAAGATGTAAAATTTGCAAAGATTCCAAACTATCCAGAAATCTCAGTGACTAACTTATATGAGGATGCTATGAATGACCCAGAGGTTTCGCTGTACCTGCCTACTAAGAAGCAGTTGTCAAATAAACTACCTGAAAGAAACTATTTCTTTGGCATTCTTGCAACAATTAAAGGTGATTACTTGAAAGATATTATTCAAGAAATCTCATAAGAAAAAGTACAGCATGTCTTCTGATGATAAGGACAAACAAGGGATCAAGATAAGTGAGAGCTGGCTATCAGAGCTGCAGAAGCACCCTTGTATTTCTAGTAAGATTTGTAGCTTAACTCTTTAGAAAAATCTCGAACTGGCATCTTCTTGATGAAGGAATAGAGCAAGCTTCACAGAGAGCGAAAGTCGCAGACAAAGTATGAAGTTAGCAAGAGACTTTATTCAAATATTTAGCCACCAGAGTCAATGATCATAGATGCTGGAGCTGGCAGTAAGAGAAGAAATTTAGGAGGAGGAAAGTAGCAGGAGAATTAAAAGAAAGAAATCCAGCTCCTTCTCAAGAATATTAAATGTGACTGGCATATTCATTAACTTAATTCTTATAATTATTTGTGTACATTCACTCTCCCTTTTTTAGCGACAGCTTTTTAAGGCAGCAACAAATTATCTACTCTTTCGCTGAATTATTATTAAAATCTATTATATCGATAGGTTGGAAGTGCATTAGGTGGTATAATAGCAGTTTCTTGTAACAATTTATTAATTATCTTCTGTGGAAATCAGTTCTATTAAAATATAGACTATACACGTTAAACACTAAATTTTACATCGAAATGTTCATAACACTTCCTTGTTTCTTTTATCATATGAACTGAAAGATTATCAAAAAATCGTATAATCTTTTAATTAAGGATACTTCTCTCTCAGCTGCTCTAAGAGCTTTATATACTGCTCTGTCTTAATTGAGCTAGAAAGATTTAATCTGATTAAATAACGGTTAAATATAAACAAATTATTGAAAATGATGACTAATACATTAAAAAAATCACTTAATTCATCATCATTCCTAAAAATAGGGATATTAGAATTTTTAAGAATAAAGATGAATTAAGTGACATATTTTTTGGTATTAGTCATCATATTCAATAATTTTTTTATATTTAAACGATATGTAATTAAATCTTTATTTTTAAAGGAGTATGTATCTCAACCATGATAAATATAGATAAGTCAATTATTTAATATTTAAATTAGCATTTTATAAGTGAAATGTCAAAAATTAGCTAGATTTAAAACTTGAGGTTTTATAAGAAAAGTTTAAATTTATTGGCTTAAGACGGTGTTATGGTAGAAGGTTCTAAAGTGAATATATTCCACTCGGTTACAATCAATTTCTAAAAAAATTTATAAATTAGTTTAAAAACTTAAATCGTTTCAATGAATTTAAATAATAATTTCAAAGATTAGAAGTTTTAGAGAAAACACATTTTTTAACAAAATAATTAAAGTTGTTATATTAAATCAATAGATCAAAATTAAATTTTTAGCATATTGATAATCTTAATTAAATAAGAAATTATTTGACTTGCAAATCTGAAATATCATCTTAAGAAGTTAGATATTTTAAATAATATAGCATTATTATTATCATTATAGTATAGCTTAAAAATACTACCTTTTTATTAGCATCTTATTTCTGATTTTTTATAACATTTTAACAATAATTCATAATAAAAATCTTTGTATATAATTTTTGAAGTACAATTTGTTTGGAAAACCTTTTTATTTAAAAAAATGAAATAATATATTTAAACGAGCCAATTGCTTTTTTAAATAAAGATCATGTATCTTATCTTTTTTTTAATTGTATTTATCAATTAAAAAAATATATATATAATTAATAAACTTAATGAGAGTTATTAATCTGAATATTTTATATTCACTTTATAAGATAATTTATACTATCTATTTATTAATTACTACATAATAAAAAGATTCATTTACATTAATTTTGTAAATTACAATAATATTGTTTTTTATAAAAAATCTTATATCCAAAAGAAATTATGAGGAATTTATAAGTTCGCCCATTAGAACAGTGACTGATTATTTATACCCTCGCCTTGGTACTTTGACTTAAGATTTTAGTTCTAGATGTGCATATGAATGTTTAATTGACAATTATCTATTAAATGGGCAAAATGAAAACGATTACTTAAATGAAATAAAAGAAATGTATGGAAACATAAGTAATGTGAGTTAAACTCTCCATTAGTTCAATAGATATAACTAAGTAAATATTTTTAATATTTTAATAATAATTTATTAAATATATAAGAAAAAAGGGAAGTTACTTTTCATTTGTCTAATCCTTAAAGAAGATGCGGCTTTTAAAATTATAAACTAAAATTTTTATTTAATAAAATTTGTATAAAAAGATTTTTATATAAATATTTTATTTTTCAAATAGCAAAAATAGTTATTTTTATTGAAAAAACATGTACTTTATAATAATATATTAAAAGTAGAAGCATTAAATTACTCAAATTTTATAATATACATTAATCTGTAATTATTATAAAGTATATTTTTAGGAGATCTTAGAAAAAGCTGTAAGACAGAGAAATTTTGTTAAATTATAATATTTCAGCAATACGATTATTTATTATTAAAACATTAATTTTAATTTAATATATAATCCATTTTTCCTTAACATAAAAAATTTAATCACTATTCTCAGAATTACGATCTGTTGTTGTCAAACTTAATTTGAAAACTAAAGATTTAATGTCAATTTCTGCCTCTTTTTTACTTGAAAATCTTGTATTTATAATATTAATAAATTGATAATATAAGGGAATTTGAGAAATACAGAATAATACTTATAATATAGGTAGTTTTTACTCCAAGTTATTAGACCAGCTTGTAATTGTAATTGGATTTAATTATCTTTAGTATTAAACAGATTTTGTACATTGTGGATTGTCCAATTTTATGTTTTTAGTTTTTGAAAATACTTAGGCGATTTTTGAATTGTACATTGCAAAGCTCTAGCAGTTAAAGTTTTTAAATAATTTATTGTACAGTATTATAAATATATGGCTTATTAGTGGAATTAATAATATTTAGTTAAGATAATAAATGAGGATATAATTCGCTCTCTTGGTCTTCTTCTAATGCCATTTAGTCTTGCTCATAGTCTTGAGATCGTTCCATTCCATTTATGTGTTCTAGATATATTTCTTCTTTCACTATAATCTGTGATTCCCAGTCATCTATCAAATGCTACCGAGAGCACAAGACAGGCTCGATATTCACTAAAAGGAAACTTCTCTGCTGCTATTAAAATTTCCACCCATCTTGGTTCAAGTGTATTGTTGAAAAATGTATTAATGTTGGGAGATATGAGTACATTACTATACTTTGGTGTTTTAGTGGATACATTTTCATC
>ARYC01017359.1:0-14203 GCA_000711775.1 Oxytricha trifallax | reverse complement strand
AAGCATTAAATTACTCAAATTTTATAATATACATTAATCTGTAATTATTATAAAGTATATTTTTAGGAGATCTTAGAAAAAGCTGTAAGACAGAGAAATTTTGTTAAATTATAATATTTCAGCAATACGATTATTTATTATTAAAACATTAATTTTAATTTAATATATAATCCATTTTTCCTTAACATAAAAAATTTAATCACTATTCTCAGAATTACGATCTGTTGTTGTCAAACTTAATTTGAAAACTAAAGATTTAATGTCAATTTCTGCCTCTTTTTTACTTGAAAATCTTGTATTTATAATATTAATAAATTGATAATATAAGGGAATTTGAGAAATACAGAATAATACTTATAATATAGGTAGTTTTTACTCCAAGTTATTAGACCAGCTTGTAATTGTAATTGGATTTAATTATCTTTAGTATTAAACAGATTTTGTACATTGTGGATTGTCCAATTTTATGTTTTTAGTTTTTGAAAATACTTAGGCGATTTTTGAATTGTACATTGCAAAGCTCTAGCAGTTAAAGTTTTTAAATAATTTATTGTACAGTATTATAAATATATGGCTTATTAGTGGAATTAATAATATTTAGTTAAGATAATAAATGAGGATATAATTCGCTCTCTTGGTCTTCTTCTAATGCCATTTAGTCTTGCTCATAGTCTTGAGATCGTTCCATTCCATTTATGTGTTCTAGATATATTTCTTCTTTCACTATAATCTGTGATTCCCAGTCATCTATCAAATGCTACCGAGAGCACAAGACAGGCTCGATATTCACTAAAAGGAAACTTCTCTGCTGCTATTAAAATTTCCACCCATCTTGGTTCAAGTGTATTGTTGAAAAATGTATTAATGTTGGGAGATATGAGTACATTACTATACTTTGGTGTTTTAGTGGATACATTTTCATCACATATCTTTATGTGATTGCTTTCATTTTCGAATTTACATCTTGAACAAGAATGAGCATTTCATTGAATCAAATCCACTTAATGAGGTTTATAAGTGCTTTGATTTGTAGGGAATTTGTTAGAGGTTGGGGTTATTAATAGGTTTTAATGTGAAATATATAGTAAATTTATATAATTTAATCACTCAAAATGCACTTTTGGATAATGTGGAAGAGGTCTGAAGTTTATTTTACTCAACCATTATTCTATTTACTCTATCGATATGTCTGATCGCGGGTTTGGCTTAATTATTACTTACTATGCCATCTATTTCATTGCTTGAGATACTCTTGTTTTATATATAAATTGCTTTATTCTTTGCTTCGCATCCTTTTCACACCTTGTTGAGTAAAAATCTTTGCGTGGCATATCTCATTCTATTATTATTGCTGCTATTGCCCACAAATCTCATTGAAAGTCTCCGTCTCTCCAGTCTTCTCTTTCTGGATATTAGCCTGGAGTTCCCATTACACTTCCTAGCCTTGATACTTCCACTCTTAATGCTCTGTTGAAGTCAATAATTGTCACTCTTACAGGTGAAAAGTTTATCATTATATTCTAAGGCTTCAAATCTTTGTGAACAAAGCCTAACTTATGTAACTCTCTTATGCCTTCTAAGGTTTAAGTTGCTATCAAAGCAAGCTACCAATGATTCCTTTGATCACTAATGAAATCTCAGAGGGTCATTTCATAGAGTGGCAGTCTGAAAGCAACATGATCTTTGGCGAGTAAGAACAGCATCTAGCTTGATTAAGTACTTACACTCTTTAAATTTTGCTTGAGTGAGTACTTGATACTCGTTAGTAAACTCCATCTAATATTTTATCATCACTTAAGAGATAGTTGAAAGGATAAACCTTGTAAGCATATTGATGATCATTGATAACTTTCTTATCAAAGGAGTCTTCTAGAATAATATAGCTTTAAAGAGAAGTATCTAAATCTATCTATGCAAGAACTGGTATTTTCTTGTATTAAATTTTGATCATGATTTTTGTGATTTCCGATGTTAGTTGGTTGCGTGCCTTCTTAACACACTCTAATTCACTAGCTTATTCAGGCACTGTCACTTTAGAATATTCCCTCGATTTTCTTTTGTTGAGAAGCTTCAACTCAACTTCATGCTTTTAAATTACTATGTCTTTTTGTGAGCTTTTAAAAGATGTTTCTTCAAGTCTCTTGTATGAGAGTACTATTTATGGCACTCAAAGCAATCATACTTACCATCGATTTTGTCATGCTTTAAGTATACAGTAGGCTTGGCTTCTCTATGCTCCTTCATATGTCTATACCAGCTTGATTTATGAGCAAAATCTCTCTCACACAGCTCACAAAAGTATACTTCTATTTCTTCAGTTTGTATAGGAATTTCATTAATACCTTTCTCCTCCTCTCTGTCTCCCACACACTTGTTTGCCATTTATTTTCTATTATTAATTTCTATTTTAATAATAGAGACATCAAGTGATAGCTCTGGTAGTTCTTTATGAGAGTTCATCTCGCAGTATCACACTTTTTATTGCTGCCAAAGGTAAGTCTCATTTAGTTTGATGGAAGTGCTGTTGTTTTTCTTAAAAATGTTAGCGCTCATATTTAAATTTTAATTTAAAATTATAAAACTGCCTCTATAACTGAGAGCTTATATGATAGCTTTGCAAGCCTATAAGTTTCAAGGAAAGTTCTTAGAGTATTAGAGAAGAATTATGAGTGTTACGAGACGATCCAGCTCTAAATATGGTGAGGAAGTAACCATTTTTACTTTCAATAATAAGTTGATTATAGTACGTGCCGATTTAGGAGGTGCACCTAATTAAGTACGTACTGCTTTAGGAGTTATTTTGTGATTTTGTTATTAAAATTAGGGTGCTCCTAATTAAGTACGTACCAATTTAAATTTAAAAATATGTAACTATAACAGTAGAAATTGATATCTATCTCTTATTTTTTAAACCAGTTCTCAAAACCTTCTCCATATCCTTCTTAGAGGTTGACCTCCTATAGGATGCCCATATTTAATAGTAAGTTTACAGAGGTATATAATTGAAATCAATAAACTTAATTTGAATATCATTTCTTAGATCTGTAAACAAGATGGAGTCAATGAATGATGCAATGAAAAGAGTGCAATCACAAGAATTGATTCAAAGAATTAGAAGCAAGGAGGATTTGCATCGCTACCTGGTGCACCAAGGTAAGGAACCAATAGTATTTAAACTTTATCTTGGGGTTTGTTTATTACTGCCAACGATTGAAGGTACTTAAATTTCATTTCTAAGGGCGATACTCTGCGAAGAGAAGAAAGCATTGAAAACTTAAGATGTAAGTTTTCAGAGATTCCAAACTATCCAGAAATCTCAGTGACTAACTTATATGATGATGCTATGAATGACCCAGAGGTTTCGCTGTACCTGCCTACTAAGAAGCAGTTGTCAAATAAACTACCTGAAAGAAACTATTTCTTTGGCATTCTTGCAACAATTAAAGGTTTTTACTTGAAAGAAATTATTCAAGAATCTCATAAGAAAAGGTACAGCATCTCTTCAGAAGATAAGTACAAACAAGGGATCAAGATAAGTGAGTGCTGGCTATCAGAGCTGCAGAAGCACCCTTATATTTCAAGTAAGATTTGTAGCTTAACTCTTTAGAAAAATCTGGTACTGGCATCTTTTTGATGAAGAATAGAGCAAGCTTCACGGAGAGCGAGAGTCGCAGACGAAGTATGACTTAGCAAGAGACTTTATTCAAATATTTAGCCACCAGAGTCAATGATCATAGATGCTGGAGCTGGCAGTAAGAGAAGAAATTTAGGAGGAGGAAAGTAGCAGGAGAATTAAAAGAAAGAAATCCAGCTCCTTCTCAAGAATATTAAATGTGACTGGCATATTCATTAACTTAATTCTTATAATTATTTGTGTACATTCACTCTCCCTTTTTTAGCACACTTTTAAGCCAACAAATTATCTACTCTTTCGCTGAATTATTATTAAAATCTATTATATCGATAGGTTGGAAGTGCATTAGGTGGTATAATAGCAGTTTCTTGTAACAATTTATTAATTATCTTCTGTGGAAATCAGTTCTATTAAAATATAGACTATACACGTTAAACACTAAATTTTACATCGAAATGTTCATAACACTTCCTTGTTTCTTTTATCATATGAACTGAAAGATTATCAAAAAATCGTATAATCTTTTAATTAAGGATACTTCTCTCTCAGCTGCTCTAAGAGCTTTATATACTGCTCTGTCTTAATTGAGCTAGAAAGATTTAATCTGATTAAATAACGGTTAAATATAAACAAATTATTGAAAATGATGACTAATACATTAAAAAAATCACTTAATTCATCATCATTCCTAAAAATAGGGATATTAGAATTTTTAAGAATAAAGATGAATTAAGTGACATATTTTTTGGTATTAGTCATCATATTCAATAATTTTTTTATATTTAAACGATATGTAATTAAATCTTTATTTTTAAAGGAGTATGTATCTCAACCATGATAAATATAGATAAGTCAATTATTTAATATTTAAATTAGCATTTTATAAGTGAAATGTCAAAAATTAGCTAGATTTAAAACTTGAGGTTTTATAAGAAAAGTTTAAATTTATTGGCTTAAGACGGTGTTATGGTAGAAGGTTCTAAAGTGAATATATTCCACTCGGTTACAATCAATTTCTAAAAAAATTTATAAATTAGTTTAAAAACTTAAATCGTTTCAATGAATTTAAATAATAATTTCAAAGATTAGAAGTTTTAGAGAAAACACATTTTTTAACAAAATAATTAAAGTTGTTATATTAAATCAATAGATCAAAATTAAATTTTTAGCATATTGATAATCTTAATTAAATAAGAAATTATTTGACTTGCAAATCTGAAATATCATCTTAAGAAGTTAGATATTTTAAATAATATAGCATTATTATTATCATTATAGTATAGCTTAAAAATACTACCTTTTTATTAGCATCTTATTTCTGATTTTTTATAACATTTTAACAATAATTCATAATAAAAATCTTTGTATATAATTTTTGAAGTACAATTTGTTTGGAAAACCTTTTTATTTAAAAAAATGAAATAATATATTTAAACGAGCCAATTGCTTTTTTAAATAAAGATCATGTATCTTATCTTTTTTTTAATTGTATTTATCAATTAAAAAAATATATATATAATTAATAAACTTAATGAGAGTTATTAATCTGAATATTTTATATTCACTTTATAAGATAATTTATACTATCTATTTATTAATTACTACATAATAAAAAGATTCATTTACATTAATTTTGTAAATTACAATAATATTGTTTTTTATAAAAAATCTTATATCCAAAAGAAATTATGAGGAATTTATAAGTTCGCCCATTAGAACAGTGACTGATTATTTATACCCTCGCCTTGGTACTTTGACTTAAGATTTTAGTTCTAGATGTGCATATGAATGTTTAATTGACAATTATCTATTAAATGGGCAAAATGAAAACGATTACTTAAATGAAATAAAAGAAATGTATGGAAACATAAGTAATGTGAGTTAAACTCTCCATTAGTTCAATAGATATAACTAAGTAAATATTTTTAATATTTTAATAATAATTTATTAAATATATAAGAAAAAAGGGAAGTTACTTTTCATTTGTCTAATCCTTAAAGAAGATGCGGCTTTTAAAATTATAAACTAAAATTTTTATTTAATAAAATTTGTATAAAAAGATTTTTATATAAATATTTTATTTTTCAAATAGCAAAAATAGTTATTTTTATTGAAAAAACATGTACTTTATAATAATATATTAAAAGTAGAAGCATTAAATTACTCAAATTTTATAATATACATTAATCTGTAATTATTATAAAGTATATTTTTAGGAGATCTTAGAAAAAGCTGTAAGACAGAGAAATTTTGTTAAATTATAATATTTCAGCAATACGATTATTTATTATTAAAACATTAATTTTAATTTAATATATAATCCATTTTTCCTTAACATAAAAAATTTAATCACTATTCTCAGAATTACGATCTGTTGTTGTCAAACTTAATTTGAAAACTAAAGATTTAATGTCAATTTCTGCCTCTTTTTTACTTGAAAATCTTGTATTTATAATATTAATAAATTGATAATATAAGGGAATTTGAGAAATACAGAATAATACTTATAATATAGGTAGTTTTTACTCCAAGTTATTAGACCAGCTTGTAATTGTAATTGGATTTAATTATCTTTAGTATTAAACAGATTTTGTACATTGTGGATTGTCCAATTTTATGTTTTTAGTTTTTGAAAATACTTAGGCGATTTTTGAATTGTACATTGCAAAGCTCTAGCAGTTAAAGTTTTTAAATAATTTATTGTACAGTATTATAAATATATGGCTTATTAGTGGAATTAATAATATTTAGTTAAGATAATAAATGAGGATATAATTCGCTCTCTTGGTCTTCTTCTAATGCCATTTAGTCTTGCTCATAGTCTTGAGATCGTTCCATTCCATTTATGTGTTCTAGATATATTTCTTCTTTCACTATAATCTGTGATTCCCAGTCATCTATCAAATGCTACCGAGAGCACAAGACAGGCTCGATATTCACTAAAAGGAAACTTCTCTGCTGCTATTAAAATTTCCACCCATCTTGGTTCAAGTGTATTGTTGAAAAATGTATTAATGTTGGGAGATATGAGTACATTACTATACTTTGGTGTTTTAGTGGATACATTTTCATCACATATCTTTATGTGATTGCTTTCATTTTCGAATTTACATCTTGAACAAGAATGAGCATTTCATTGAATCAAATCCACTTAATGAGGTTTATAAGTGCTTTGATTTGTAGGGAATTTGTTAGAGGTTGGGGTTATTAATAGGTTTTAATGTGAAATATATAGTAAATTTATTTAATTTAATCACTCAAAATGCACTTTTGGATAATGTGGAAGAGGTCTGTAGTTTATTTTACTCAACCACTATTCTATTTACTCTATCGATATGTCTGATCGCGGGTTTGGCTTGATTATTACTTACTCTGCCATCTATTTCATTGCTTGAGATACTCTTTTTTATCTATAAATTGCTTTATTCTTTGCTTCGCATCCTTTTCACACCTTGTGTAATAATCTTTGCGTGGCATATCTCATTCTATTATTATTGCTGCTATTGCCCACAAATCTCATTGAAAGTCTCCGTCTCTCCAGTCTTCTCTTTCTGGATATTAGCCTGGAGTTCCCATTACACTTCCTAGCCTTGATACTTCCACTCTTAATGCTCTGTTGAAGTCAATAATTTTCACTCTTACAGGTGAAAAGTTTATCATTATATTCTCAGGCTTCAAATCTCTTTGAACAATGCCTAACTTATGTAACTCTCTTATGCCTTCTAAGGTTTAAGTTGCTATCAAAGCAGCTACTTATGATTCCTTTGATCACTAATGAAATCTCTGAGGGTCATTTCATAGAGTGGGTGTCTGAAAGCAACATGATCTTTGGCGAGTAGAACAGCATCTAGCTTGATTAAGTACTTACACTCTTTAAATTTTGCTTGATTGAGTACTTGATACTCGTTAGTAAACTCCATCTAATATTTATCATCACTTGAGAGATAGTTGAAAGGATAAACCTTGTAAGCATATTGATGATCATTGATAACTTTCTTTTCAAAGGAGTCTTCTAGAATTAGATAACTTTGAAGAGAAGTATCTAAATCTATCTACGCAAGAACTGGTCTTTTTTTGTATTGAATTTTGATCATGATTTTTTTGATTTCAGAGGTTAGTTGGTTGCGTGCCTTCTTTACGCACTCTAATTCACTCGCTTATTCAGGCACTGTCACTTTAGAATATTCCCTCGATTTTCTTTTGTTGAGAAGCTTCAACTCAACTTCATGCTTTTCAATTTCTATGTCTTTTTTGTGAGCTTTTAAATTATGTTTCTTCAAGTCTCTTGTATGAGAGTTCTATTTATGGCACTCATAGCAATCATACTTCCCATCGATTTTGTCATGCTTTAAGTATACAGTAGGCTTGGCTTCTCTATGCTCCTTCATATGTCTATACCAGCTTGATTTATGAGCGAAATCTCTCTCACACAGCTCACAAAAGTATACTTCTATTTCTTCAGTTTGTATATGAATATCATTAATACCTTTTTCCTCCTCTCTGTCTCCCACACACTTATTTGCCATTTATTTTTTATTATTAATTTCTATTTTAATTACAGAGACCTCAAGTGATAGCTCTGGTAGTTCTTTATGAGAGTTCATCTCACAGCTATCACACTTTTTATTGCTCAAAGGTAAGTCTCAATTAGTTTGATGGAAGTGCTGTTGTTTTTCTTAAAATGTTAGCGCTCATATTTAAATTTGAATTTAAAATTATAAAACTGCCTCTATAACTGAGAGCTTATATGAGAGCTTTGCAAGCCTATAAGTTTCAAGGGAAGTTCTTAGATTATTAGAGAAGGATTATGAGTGTTAAGAGACGATCCAGCTCTAAATATGGGTGAGGAAGTAACTATTTTTACTTTCAATAATAAGTTGATTATAGTACGTACCGATTTAGGAGGTGCACCTAATTAAGTATGTACTGCTTTAGGAGGTATTTTGTGATTTTGTGATTAAACATAGGGTGCTCCTAATTAAGTACGTACCAATTTAAATTTAAAATATGGAACTATAATAGTAGAAATTGATATCAATCTCTCAAGTTTGAAACCAGTTCTCAAAACTTTCTCCATATCCTTCTTAGAGGTTGACCTCCTATAGGATGCCCTTATTTAATAGTATGTTTTACAGAGGTAAATAATTGAAATCAATAAACTTTAATTTGAATATCATTTCTTAGATCTGTAAACAAGATGGAGTCAATGAATGATGCAATGAAAAGAGTGCAATCACAAGAATTGATTCAAAGAATTAGAAGCAAGGAGGATTTGCATCGCTACCTGGTGCACCAAGGTAAGGAACCAATAGTATTTAAACTTTATCTTGGGGTTTGTTTATTACTGCCAACGATAGAAGGTACTTAAATCTCATTTCTAAGAGCGATACTCTGCGAAGAGAAGAAAGCATTGAAAACTTAAGATGTAAAGTTTGCAGAGATTCCAAACTATCCAGAAATCTCAGTGACTTACTTATATGATGATGCTATGAATGGCCCAGAGGTTTTGCTGTACCTGCCTACTAAGAAGCAGTTGTCAAATAAACTGCCTGAAAGAAACTATTTCTTTGGCATACTTGCAAGAATTAAAGGTGATTACTTGAAAGAAATTATTCAAGAATCTCATAAGAAAAGGTACAGCATCTCTTCAGAGATAAGGACAAACAAGGGATCAAGATAAGTGAGAGCTGGCTATCAGAGCTGCAGAAGCACCCTTATATTTCAAGTAAGATTTGTTGTTTAACTCTTTTGAAAAATCTGGTACTGGCATCTTCTTGATGAAGGAATAGAGCAAGCTTCACAGAGAGCGAAAGTCGCAGACAAAGTATGAAGTTAGCAAGAGACTTTATTCAAATATTTAGCCTCCAGAGTCAATGATCATAGATGCTGGAGCTGGCAGCAAGAGAAGAAATTTAGGAGGAAGAAAGTAACAGGAGAATTAAAAGAAAGAAATCCAGCTCCTTCTCAAGAATATTAAATGTGACTTGTATATTCATTAACTTAATTCTTATACTTATTTGTGTACATTCACTCTCCCTTTTTTAGCACACTTTTAATCCAACAAATTATCTCCTCTTTCGCTGAGTTTTTATTAAAGTCTATTGTATCGATAGGTTGGTCGTGCATTAGGTGGTATAGTAGCAGTTTCTTGTAATGATTTTTTAATTATCTCTGTGGAACTCAGTTCTATTAAACTATGGGCTGTACACGTTGAGCACTGGCTTTATTCTAAGTGTTCATAACTCTTCCTTGTTTCTTTTGTCTTATGAACTGAAAGATTATCAACAAATCGTATAATCTTTTATTCAGGATACTTCTCTCTCAGCTGTTCTAAGAGCTTTATATACTGCTCTGTCTTAATTGAGCTAGAAAGATTTAATCTGATTAAATAACGGTTAAATATAAACAAATTATTGAAAATGATGACTAATACATTAAAAAAATCACTTAATTCATCATCATTCCTAAAAATAGGGATATTAGAATTTTTAAGAATAAAGATGAATTAAGTGACATATTTTTTGGTATTAGTCATCATATTCAATAATTTTTTTATATTTAAACGATATGTAATTAAATCTTTATTTTTAAAGGAGTATGTATCTCAACCATGATAAATATAGATAAGTCAATTATTTAATATTTAAATTAGCATTTTATAAGTGAAATGTCAAAAATTAGCTAGATTTAAAACTTGAGGTTTTATAAGAAAAGTTTAAATTTATTGGCTTAAGACGGTGTTATGGTAGAAGGTTCTAAAGTGAATATATTCCACTCGGTTACAATCAATTTCTAAAAAAATTTATAAATTAGTTTAAAAACTTAAATCGTTTCAATGAATTTAAATAATAATTTCAAAGATTAGAAGTTTTAGAGAAAACACATTTTTTAACAAAATAATTAAAGTTGTTATATTAAATCAATAGATCAAAATTAAATTTTTAGCATATTGATAATCTTAATTAAATAAGAAATTATTTGACTTGCAAATCTGAAATATCATCTTAAGAAGTTAGATATTTTAAATAATATAGCATTATTATTATCATTATAGTATAGCTTAAAAATACTACCTTTTTATTAGCATCTTATTTCTGATTTTTTATAACATTTTAACAATAATTCATAATAAAAATCTTTGTATATAATTTTTGAAGTACAATTTGTTTGGAAAACCTTTTTATTTAAAAAAATGAAATAATATATTTAAACGAGCCAATTGCTTTTTTAAATAAAGATCATGTATCTTATCTTTTTTTTAATTGTATTTATCAATTAAAAAAATATATATATAATTAATAAACTTAATGAGAGTTATTAATCTGAATATTTTATATTCACTTTATAAGATAATTTATACTATCTATTTATTAATTACTACATAATAAAAAGATTCATTTACATTAATTTTGTAAATTACAATAATATTGTTTTTTATAAAAAATCTTATATCCAAAAGAAATTATGAGGAATTTATAAGTTCGCCCATTAGAACAGTGACTGATTATTTATACCCTCGCCTTGGTACTTTGACTTAAGATTTTAGTTCTAGATGTGCATATGAATGTTTAATTGACAATTATCTATTAAATGGGCAAAATGAAAACGATTACTTAAATGAAATAAAAGAAATGTATGGAAACATAAGTAATGTGAGTTAAACTCTCCATTAGTTCAATAGATATAACTAAGTAAATATTTTTAATATTTTAATAATAATTTATTAAATATATAAGAAAAAAGGGAAGTTACTTTTCATTTGTCTAATCCTTAAAGAAGATGCGGCTTTTAAAATTATAAACTAAAATTTTTATTTAATAAAATTTGTATAAAAAGATTTTTATATAAATATTTTATTTTTCAAATAGCAAAAATAGTTATTTTTATTGAAAAAACATGTACTTTATAATAATATATTAAAAGTAGAAGCATTAAATTACTCAAATTTTATAATATACATTAATCTGTAATTATTATAAAGTATATTTTTAGGAGATCTTAGAAAAAGCTGTAAGACAGAGAAATTTTGTTAAATTATAATATTTCAGCAATACGATTATTTATTATTAAAACATTAATTTTAATTTAATATATAATCCATTTTTCCTTAACATAAAAAATTTAATCACTATTCTCAGAATTACGATCTGTTGTTGTCAAACTTAATTTGAAAACTAAAGATTTAATGTCAATTTCTGCCTCTTTTTTACTTGAAAATCTTGTATTTATAATATTAATAAATTGATAATATAAGGGAATTTGAGAAATACAGAATAATACTTATAATATAGGTAGTTTTTACTCCAAGTTATTAGACCAGCTTGTAATTGTAATTGGATTTAATTATCTTTAGTATTAAACAGATTTTGTACATTGTGGATTGTCCAATTTTATGTTTTTAGTTTTTGAAAATACTTAGGCGATTTTTGAATTGTACATTGCAAAGCTCTAGCAGTTAAAGTTTTTAAATAATTTATTGTACAGTATTATAAATATATGGCTTATTAGTGGAATTAATAATATTTAGTTAAGATAATAAATGAGGATATAATTCGCTCTCTTGGTCTTCTTCTAATGCCATTTAGTCTTGCTCATAGTCTTGAGATCGTTCCATTCCATTTATGTGTTCTAGATATATTTCTTCTTTCACTATAATCTGTGATTCCCAGTCATCTATCAAATGCTACCGAGAGCACAAGACAGGCTCGATATTCACTAAAAGGAAACTTCTCTGCTGCTATTAAAATTTCCACCCATCTTGGTTCAAGTGTATTGTTGAAAAATGTATTAATGTTGGGAGATATGAGTACATTACTATACTTTGGTGTTTTAGTGGATACATTTTCATCACATATCTTTATGTGATTGCTTTCATTTTCGAATTTACATCTTGAACAAGAATGAGCATTTCATTGAATCAAATCCACTTAATGAGGTTTATAAGTGCTTTGATTTGTAGGGAATTTGTTAGAGGTTGGGGTTATTAATAGGTTTTAATGTGAAATATATAGTAATTTATTTAATTTAATCACTCAAAATTCACTTTTGGATCATGTGGAAGAGGTCTGTAGTTTATTTTACTCAACCTTTATTCTATTTACTCTATCGATATGTCTGATCGCGGTTTTGGCTTGATTATTTCTTACTCTGCCATCTATTTCATTGCTTGAGATACTTTTTTTTTATCTATAAATTGCTTTATTCTTTGCTTCGCATCCTTTTCACACCTTGTTGAGTAATAATCTTTGCGTGGCATATCTCATTCTATTATTATTGCTGCTATTGCCCACAAATCTCATTGAAAGTCTCCGTCTCTCCAGTCTTCTCTTTCTGGATATTAGCCTGGAGTTCCCATTACACTTCCTAGCCTTGATACTTCACTCTTAACGCTCTGTTGAAGTCAATAATTGTCACTCTTACAGGTGAAAAGTTTATCATTATATTCTCAGGCTTCAAATCTCTGTGAACAAAGCCTAACTTATGTAACTCTCTTATGCATTCTAAGGTTTAAGTTGCTATCAATGCAAGCTACTTATGATTCCTTTGATCACTAATGAAATCTCTGAGGGTCATTTCATAGAGTGGGAGTCTGAAAGCAACATGATCTTTGGCAAGTAGAACAGCATCTAGCTTGATTAAGTACTTACACTCTTTAAATTCTGCTTGAGTGAGTACTTGATACTCGTTAGTAAACTCCATCTAAAATTTATCATCACTTAAGAGATAGTTGAAAGGATAAACCTTGTAAGCATATTGATGATCATTGATAACTTTCTTATCAAAGGAGTCCTCTAGAATAAGATAACTTTTAAAGAGAAGTATCTAAATCTATCTACGCAAGAACTGGTATTTTCTTGTATTGAATTTTGATCATGATTTTTGTGATTTCAGAGGTTAGCTGGTTGCGTGCCTTCTTAACGAACTCTAATTCACTAGCTTATTCAGGCACTGTCACTTTAGAATAATTCCTCGATTTTCTTTTGTTGAGAAGCTTCAACTCAACTTCATGTTTTTCAATTTCTATGTCTTTTTTGTGAGCTTTTAAAAGATGTTTCTTCAAGTCTCTTGTATGAGAGTACTATTTATGGCACTCAAAGCAATCATACTTCCAATCGATTCTGTCATGCTTTAAGTATACAGTAGGCTTGGCTTCTCTATGCTCCTTCATATGTCTATACCAGCTAGATTTATGAGTAAAATCTCTCTCACACAGCTCACAAAAGTATACTTCTATTTCTTCAGTTTGTATAGGAATTTCATTAATACCTTTCTCCTCCTCTCTGTCTCTTACACACTTATTTGCCATTTATTTTTTATTATTAATTTCTATTTTAATAACAGAGACCTCAAGTGATAGCTCTGGTAGTTCTTTATGAGTGTTCATCTCACAGCTATCACACTTTTTATTGCTGCCAAAGGTAAGTCTCAAATAGTTGGATGGAAGTGCTGTTGTTTTTCTTAAAATGTTAGCGCTCATATTTAAATTTGAATTTAAAATTATAAACTTCCTCTATCACTGAGAGCTTAAATGAGAGCTTTGCAAGCTTACAAGTTTCAAGGGAAGTTCTT
>ARYC01017358.1:0-43525 GCA_000711775.1 Oxytricha trifallax | reverse complement strand
TGTAGTTTACCTTCCTACCAAGAAACAACTCTCTAATAAACTACCAGAGAGGATTTTCTTTGGTGTTCTTGGTACAATAAAAGAGGAGTATCTCAGAGAAATAATTGAAGAAGCACATAAGAAACGATATTCTATCTCTCTACTGAAGACAAGAAAAAGCAAGGCATTCTAATAAGCTCAGCTTGGCTAGAGGAACTTAAGAAGCATCCTTACCTTTCAAGTAAGCTTTGACATATAACTTTGTAGGAAAATCTGGCACTGGTATATATCTTATGAAACAGCATGCAAAGGTTCACAGAGAAAGAAAGTCGTAGACAATTTATGAGGTGAGCAAGAGGCTTTATAAAGATGTCTAAAAACCAGATGAAATGAACATAGATGCAGGAGCTGGCACTAAGAAGAAATATGGGCCCAAGCAAGCCATAAGAAGAGGAGAAGAAAGAGGAGCCAAACCCCTTTATGGTTAGTTTAATATGTGAACTTATTCATTCATTTAAATCTAAAACTTATTTATAAACATTCATTCTTCCCTCTCTCGCACAAACTGTTGTCTTATCTACGTTCACTCTCTTACAGCTGCTTTGAATTAAGTCTACTGAATCGATGGACAAGTCATGCATAAGATGATACAGCAGCAGCTTCTTGTAGTGAGTCTTGATTTAACTCCAGTAGAATTCAATTCCATTAAATTAAGGGCTATAAGGAACGTTGTATACAGAAGTTATGTTTAGCTCTTCATAAGCTTTCTTGTCTCCTTAGTCTTATGAACTGAGAGGTTATCAACAAACAGGATGATCTCTTGGTTACTATACTTCTCTCTGAGCTTATGTAGGAACTCTATCCTATACTACTCTCGCTTAATAGAGCGAGGGTGAATCACATAACTCTCTAAGCCTGAATCTTCACTTATACTAGCTAAAATTGCATGGGTAACTACCTTCACTTTTTAGTCATAAACTTCTATATTATCATACTTCTTATACCTAGACTTATTAATAAAAGTGTTGAAAGTAAACACAGCTTCATCTGCATGTATGAACTTGATGTTATTATCAATAGCTCTCTGCATTTAATCATATATATATTTTAATTATTACTATAAAATGGAACTGTAAAATCAATCACTCTCTTCACTCTGTTGACAGTCTTGAAAGTAATACCATTTCTTCTATAAATATTGGCTATAGTCTAAGGAGAGATACGCATGTCAGGAAACCTGCAATGAAACATCACAGCTCGCTAGTCTTATGGAAAGTGTGCCCAATACTTCAAAGGCTTAGAGTCGCAGAGGAAGTCAATATGAGCCTGAGAGAACTTTTATTTTCTTGCAGGATGCTTTCAACAACCAGAATTAAAATGCTAAACAGCTAGCAAGCAGTGTACCTAACAGTTGAGGCACTCTTGCGTAATAACTTTGCTATTGCTGCATAATTTAGTACAGGTTTGGCTTAGTCTATATTAATACTTTTACCATACCTAAGCTTAAGCAGTAAATCTAAATATTACTCATCATAAATAGACGCTATATTTCGCTAATTTCTATTTCTCATTTTGAAAATTGGCCTAATTCTCTACTAACCCCAATAAGACCCCAACTATACCCTACAAATCAAAGCACTTATAAACCTCACTAAGGGGTTTTGGGGTTTTGACTGGCGTTATTCTTAGTTGTTCATAACTCTTCCTTGTTTCTTTAATCTTATGAACAGATACAACAAACAGAATAATCTCTTATTCAGGGTACTTCTCTCTCAGGTGCTCTAAGAACTTGATATACTGCTCTTGCTCTGTCTGAGCGAGGATGAATAGCATAAGTTTCTAAACTAGCATCCTCGCTAATACCTCTAAGAATTGCCATTGTTTATACCTTGACTTTCTAGTCATATACTTCTATATTACAATGCCTATTATACCAAGACTTCTAGATGAAAGTGTTTAAGGTAAACACAGCCTCGTCAGCATGAATAAACTTAATATTATTCTATTAGGATCTCTGCATTGAATTATAAATATAATTTAAGTTGTTGTTGTAAAATGGCAGAGTGAAATCAATCACTCTCTTGATACGACTCACACCTTTGTAAGAGATACCATTTCGTTTATAAATGTTTGCAACAGACTATGCAGAGATCTTCAACTCAGGGACTGGCGGTGAAACATAGTAGCTCTTTGGTCGAGATAGAAGTGAGCCCAATACTTCAAAAGTTTATCATTAATAAGATAGTCAATATACTTCTTTAGAAACTTTGACTTCCTCTAAGGCATAGAATTTAGCTTTTATTGCTGTAGTTATACTGCTATAAGGCAGTGAGAGCGAATAGTTGATGGACTTCGCTTTAAGAGCAGTGCAATAGACTTATAGTTCAGTAATGGTTTGACTTATTCACTGTATATATATCACATCCATAACGCAGTTTAAACACTAAATCTATATACTCTTCATCATAAATAGACCCCAAAAGCTTGCTATTTTTGTCTCGCATTTAATTAATAACCCCAACCCCTAACAAATTCCCTACAAATCAAAGCACTTATAAACCTCATTAAAGGATTTTGGGTTTTTGATTGTGTTTCAATTATAGTTTAAAACAAAAGAAATATGTTTTATACTACTTACTCCAGTTTATTAAATATCATATTATAAATTTAGTTACACTTATTTTATATTCCTTCTTAAGCAAGCCCAAATAATTAAACTTGAATTACAAGAAAGAGCTTAATTAGAATTATATTAGTTTCTGTTTGGAAAAAATCCAAAACATTTTGTAAAAAAAAATAAACTTTAATGCCAAGTTATTAAATCATTAATTTTTATTCTAGTTTTGAGAAAAAAAATTGAAATAATTTTCATTGAAATAGTTATTGTATTGTTATAAAAATGAATTATACGATTTAATTTTTAACTTATCCAGTAAAATAATGTATAAATAAGTCATTTAAAAATTTATAAAATTGAATAGATTTTGAGAGTTTCGTTTAAACTAGAAAAATGATCAAATTAATATATTAAATTAATATATTAATAATATATTAAAAACTTTGACTCATATCTAATTGTGAAGAGATTGATAAAATTTAAATAGAATTCGTAAGATTAAGAGAAAATTTGTAGCACTATCTTATATTTTATAGTAAATAAAGCGAAAGAAATTAGATAATTAAATTAATTAAAACTTGTGAAAAAATCAAATGGAGACATATCAAATTCCTGAATAAGAGTAATGTTTAAATTGTTAAGTAATATTCGATCATGAAATATACCAGAAAACTGTCATTATATATAATATTTATACTTCTATATCATTAGCTGTGGTCACTAATATTTAAATCTTATAAGTTTGAAATAATAAATTATATTTTTATTTTATTATTTTCTTAAATCAATATACATTTTCTTAATTAATTAAAAAACTTTTCATAATTTATTATATTATATTAATTCAAATTTAATATTTCTTAAAGTGAAAAAGTTAATTAAAACTTTTAATCTTTAAAATTTATAATTCAAGATTTGTAATTTGTATTTAATAATTTATTGAATCTATTTTTTATTTTTTATTATTGCAGGAAAAAATTTGATCTGGGAAAAAATAAATATAAGTAAAATAATAAAGTATGAAATTAGTGGAAGTAAACTTTCTTGAAACCTAGACAATATGGTACTTGTTAGATAGAGAATATAAAATTAGCTGGACTTTACTATTGGCGGTACCCAACTATCGCATCCCTGGATCGAGATAACTTAAATGTAATTTTGTTATTAAAATCATCTAAACAAATCACTCAAAATTAAATTTAAGTTATCTCGCTCCAGGGATGTGATAGTTGGGTACCGCCAATATTAAAATCCAGCAAATTTTATATTCTCTATCTAACAAGTACCATATTGTCTAGGTTTCAAGAAAGTTTACTTCCACTAATTTCATACTTTATTATTTTACTTAAATTTATTTTTTCCTAAATCAAATGTATTCCTACAATATTAGCTATGCATAATTTAAGCAATATTTATACCAATCAATATAGTTAATATTTAATAAAAAAAATATAGTTTTATTTATTGCTTGCCTTGTATTAAAGTAGCAATAGAATATGATTCTTATAAATATTTATAAATTTATTATTTATAAATGACTACTATTTTTGCATAAATTGCAAGGAAGATATTTTGCTGTCTTAAGAATTTAAAGAAAATATTAAAGCCAATTTAAATATTTAACAAAAACTACAAGTAACATGAAAGTTTTTAATATTAAATTATTATTTAAAATATATTTAAATATAGCATTTTATAAATACTTCATCATTTAAAATAATTTAATTAAAATAATATTTTATAAGGTAATTAATTTAATAAGAACTCTATTGTTTTGGTTTCTAAACTGATTAAATTTTTTTGAGAACAAATAAAATATTTATTTGTTTTCAGTTTTTGCTTTATTTTATTTTAATTTTAAGTTATTTTATTTTTAAATTTAGATATTTGAATTTTAAAATGTAACTCAATCTTATCAATAATGTAAAAATATAACATTATATTTATATTTTAACCTAATTTTTTCTAAATAATATATTTATGCTTTAATTTTATAATGCAACGAAGAAGTACTAGGTCATGATATATTATTATTTTCGAATTTAATAAGAAAACAAAGTAAGATTATATTTATTTATATAAAATAGTAATTTTATAATACTAAATCAAAAACAATGTTCAGAAATATAAAATCCACATGAATTCAATAAACAAGAATTAGAAGGAACTTCGGAGCAACCAATCATTTAGCTAAAATTCTTAAAATTTGAAAGAATGATTATTTTTTAGATCAACAATTTAACAGAATATACCATGATGTATTCCCATCTTTATTAGTGTTATCTCTCATCAATACTTCAAGTTTTTGACATTTTTCTGTATGCGCTCTCTCCGATCAGTTGCTTTAAATCTTCAAGACTCTCAATTGCATCGTTGTCCTTTTAGGCGTCAGTAATCGCTTCTATAAGCACCTTGCTAAATCGCTTTTTGTAAATCAAAGTAACAAGTTATTCCAACTTGTCAAATCTCTCTATTGATATTTTCTTCATCCTGAGTAGTATCTGCTGCTTGGGTAAGGTAGATACTGGAAAATATTTAGACTGCAACGCACCCATGCTCCTTGAGCTCCTGCCCCTCATTTACAGATATTAGCCCTCGGAGGTGATCTCACAAGCAATAAGCACTTAAGCATCAGTTCTAAACCTAGTATTGTATCCATAGCTTTCCTCCTGAGTTAGTATCAACACCCATTTTGCCATGATTCAATTTCCTCTAAAGTGTCTTGGGAGATACCTGTCTTCACTCTTAAATTGCAAATCTATTCAATCTGTCTTTCACAATTTTCTTCTCATGATCATCACAAAAGATGATGAAAGGGACAGCTTGGCTGCATTCTTAGATTTCGTTCTTAATTCTTGAGAGCCTTTCTTCCTCACTTGAGCAGACGATAACATCACCTCCCTAATCCTACCTCAGCTCATGCAATTGTTCATACTCGCTCTTAAACTTTAGAATTTTTGGCTTAATGCATACCTGTGCAAGCACTCTCTAGATTCCTTAATCACAAGTAGCGCTAAACATGTAGGACCTTGTCAATCCTATATCCCAAATCCCTTGCAACTTACCATCATGACAATAAAATGGATGCTTCCAAGTAATTCGATCAAATTCATCCACTATTAAAATGTCAAACTACCTTTTAGTAATGTAGAAGTTTCAATTGTTTCTATTTGCAACTAGATGCCCAATGGTTAAAGAAACTTCTAGGTTTACATCTTGAGAATCTTGTCAGGAACTAATATAACAACCTTTTTCCCTTGCTATATCCAAAAACAAGACAATAGCCCTTGGACCCACGTCTTGCCAGATGCAGTTGGCATCTGGATTTAAATGCTGTTTTCTATCTGATTCAAGACAATTGCTGCTATTGTTGACTAATAGGTTGAATGTTTGTAATCTAAGCAATTCTCCTCCATTTACTAGGAACATTTTAAGATTTCATCTAGAGTGATCTTGTAATCAGAGTTCTATGATTCAAAGAATTCTTACCACATTTCCTGGCTTTTGCATTCAAGTTAAGATTGGTTTTAAAAACTTTAAGTGCATGATTAGAGCTTACTAAGTTCACGCATCCACAAAGTCTCATCGCAGGTAAATATTTATTCTAGTTGGTCGAGTTCATAGTCCTTGATTGATTGAAGCACGACTACCAATCTTTTTAGTTGCAGTTTAATGTGGTCCCTCTTAGCGAGTATGGTCAATAGTATTCTCCTTTAAGAGAAAATTCCTAGCAGTTCATTTATTTGATTAGAGGGGTCCTATTTCACTTTTGTTATTGAAAGCATTTTAACAAGATCTTCTCTATAAAGTTTATTGACCCTCCTGATAGTTGAGATGCAATCCTCATATAGAAAATTCTCTCTACATTTTACAATCATCCCAGCTTCACTTTCACTGAATCCACTTTTTACTAGGTACTTTTGAAAGTTTAGTATGCTTTCCGGTAAAGTGATAGATTTGAGAGATTAAAGAGAATTTAAATCGAGCAGGAGACTAACCAATCCAGCTGTCATTGGCTAATTTGAATCTTTTAGATGTCGGTTTATTGATTATGCCATTACATCCAAGATTATTTTCTCAGACTCGTCAAAAGCTGAGGTATCGACATTGTGTTTTAAGTTTGGAAAAAGTGCGTGAGTGAGAGTCTAGCCTTCCAAAGATAATTCTTTTATGATCTAGCATGCTGCTAAATGGAATTTCAGGATTTATTGCTGTGAATATTTTGTGAGTTCCTACTCAATGCACTAAATCTCCCTATTTTTGAACAAATCTATGATGTGCTATTGCTAATGCTTGATTTAAGTTTCAACACTCTAACTGTAAAAATCTCTGTCAGAGATGAGCGCTGAGTTTAACTTTGAAATCATGCTATGCTGAAATTCTTCTTTAAGATCGGAGAAGTGCTGAATGATGAACAATGACAACTACGACATGTCATTTTAGGTTTAGGAGGCTTGTTTGACACGTTGAAATGGAGCCTAGATTCGATGCTTCTAAATACTCTTGTGATCGCTGGATGCCATTTCATCTGCAGGGCCTCTTTTGTTTAACATCGAGTCTTCCTTCTTTATGACGCTGTTCAGATTTCGTTTAAGATGCTATCTCTTCACTCTAATATAGTTCTTGACAAGATCTCGATCAAGCTCATTAAGAGGGTATACTTTCATCTTGGGGTGATTTTAGATATCCTTAAAAGTTTTTTAGTAGTTATTGGTGATTAACCCTAAGGTCATCTTCGCTTCCGAGCATGGAACTTCAGCATCTTCTTGATCATAATATTGCTTGAAGTCGGTATAGGTCTTAATTTTTCTTACATCACTTTCTTTGCGTTTTTGTTTTTAGTCCCTTTTGTTAAGTTTTGTCGACAACTTAGATATCGATGATGATAGAGATTTTGTAGTTGAAGGCTTAGAATTACAGCGTGAGTCATCACTGTCATACATTGACTCTTAAGAGCTGCTCATTTTAAATTTTTTGAATCTGTGATTTTTTTAATTTTAATAAATTCAAATTTAATTTATTTAATTAATCTTGAACTCAAATCTCTTTCATGGTTTAAATCAACAAAAGGGGGAGGGTGTGATTAAAATTTTTAACACAAGAAATTTTTCAAAAAATCACAAAAAAGTCTCGAAAAAATCACAAAAATCACAAAAAATGTAAAAAAATCACAAAAAGTCACCAAAAAATTACAGGCTAAAAAATTCTCATTTTTATAAAAATAGATCACATAGACCCCCACCTTTTTTGGAAAATATATACTTATTAATACCTTTCCACCTTCCCAAGAATCATTTCAATTGAAATCGCTGTTTTTCTTATAGTTAAGGTAGGTAATAATATTTTATTTTTAATTGGCAATAGGGAATTTCATATATGGAGACAATTTCTCAGAAAAGATCACATCAGCAATTTCAGATGAGTGATAGTCAAGCTGAGGAGAGCATTTTGAAGATCACACCCCATGAGCTTGGGGGAAAGTTCAAGTCCAAAGTTGACATATACACCTATCTAACTGAGATTCGTAATAATTACTGCCCATGACATTTATAGTGGGATACTACATGCCACCAATCGAGGGCATCAACAGAGAATACATCCGTCTGATTTTTAAGGGAAGTAAGAGGCTTCTGAAAATGGACCAGATCAAGATGGTGAAGGTGCCAAAGTACGATGAACTTTCAGTAAGGCAGCTATATTTACAAGTGTGTGACGACTAAGAGCTCAGCATATATCTGCCTGATATGTCAGAGAAATCCAAGCCTATCGACAGGCAATACTTCTTCAACATTCCTAACACAATCCAGCCCGAGTATCTCTCACACATCATCAACAAGTCAAGGGTGAGTAGGATCGGTGGTGATGGGCAAGGTCAAAAGAATGACTACATACTCATCTCTGACGACTGGTTCTCCCAGTTGACCAGCCATCCATTCATCTCAAGTAACTTACTATATCTTTAACTAACTAAAACTTAGAAAAATCGGGGAGGACCATGCAGCTCTTGAAAGCTTCTACCAAACTAATGAAGGCCAGAAAGCCTAAGCAATCGCCCCCCAAAGTTTTGTCCCTTAAGCGATTCAGGGGGATTGAGCATGCCTCAGCTAGCAAGGGGATCAAACCAAGTGATGGATCTCGCCTCCTTGAGATGAACACCACAATGTTTGAGTCTTAATCTGACGCTGGGACCATTAACAACAACGCAATGAGATTTAACATTTGAGCTTAAATTATCATAATTTAACTTAACATCATAAATCATACTTCTTCATTTTCTTCATGCATATTTCTCTTATAACACCATCATCCACGCTAAAGAATGCTTATCTCAAAACTCTTTTTGCATCAAACTTCTCATCCTATCCAACAATCTTCATTTTCATCCTCTTAAACTAGTTTTTAAGCACCGAAAAGTAATTTTCAATAGGGTTATATTGAGGCGAGTATGGAGGAGTAAAAATGAGAATAATGCCTAGCTCCTCAGTCAAAGCTTTGATCTTTTTACTGTGATGCACTCTTAGATTATCAAGAACCACAGCAAGCCTATTTGTCATATTTTGTTCATGCAATCCTATGATGAAATCATAAAACTTCTCAACGTCCACTGACCTATCATGATTGTAGTATAGTTCCAAACCTCTGTCAGGAGAAACTCCTGCAACCACAGCAATGCTCTTAGTGAATTGTAATTTGTCTTTCACAATAATGTTTTGGCCCCGATTGCTGAACTCTTGCTTGAGATTAGTGGAGTATGTAAACATCACCTCGTCAATGAACACAATCTTTCTTCCCTCCTGTATAGCATTGATTAGTTCTAATTTCATCTGTTAGAATAGCCCTTAGGTTTTCAGGGTCTAAACTGGACTCATGTACTTGCAGACTCTGATAAATTTCCTCTTAATTCCATTGTCCTTGTATACCTTAGAAAGTTTAGATTGAGAAATCTTAAGCTCAGAAAAATTTCAATGGAACATTACACATCTTTCTCCCAATGTCATCCCTGCCTAATGCTACAAAGTGCTCTAACTCGTTAGGTATTCAATTTTATCATCCGAAAGTTTGCAAGGTTTAGAGAGTGGACTCTTGGCATTTTCTTGCTAACTTTTGATTAAGCAAATATTTTTCACAATTGATTTCTTGGAATGTTTGTAAGATCACTTATTAAAGAGTAACTAAGATAGATAGCTGATTCCTTATCTGGAGCTAGGCATTTGAACCTGAGAAATATTATTAAGTCTTGTACACTTTAGAAAGTTCTTTATTGTTTCATCATTTTGCGGTTTTTATTGGTTTGTTCTGGATTATGATCTTTTTTGAAATTATTGAATTTTAAAATCTATTAGACTTTCTCTAATGATTATCTTAGGCAATTCAGTCGCGAACACTTTTAGCATCTTTATTATTCATCAATTTCTTATTTTCTAAAGGACTTTAAGATCATTTATTTCAGAAATTTGCAATTATATAGCTCCAAGTTTCCAGGAATCTTGTCAGAGATTTGGGAAGATAATCCTTTCTAAAATGCTTCTAAAATGAGTGAGTTAAACTTAAATTATCTTCATGACTTCACAGTCCTAAGCATTTGTTTTACTTCTCTTCATCCTTTGAAACTACATCTTTATCATAGTCCTTGAGGTCATTTTCTTTTTTATTGTGAATCCCTCCGATACTTGCAACCTACCGTCCGTTATAGCATACCTCCGATACCTAGCGATACCTGCGATACCTCGACTCGATACCTGCGATACCTCCGCAGATACATCCGATCCTGCCGATACCTGCAATACCTCCGATACCTGCAATACCTCCGATCCTGCCGATACCTGCAATACCTCCGATACCTGCAATACCTCCGATACCTGCAATACCTGCCGATCCCTCCATTAGTTTCTAAAATCACAAGTACTTTAATGAACCCATATTGAGCTGATTAGTATAGCTGCTGCTTAGTAAGGAATCTAAACAAAGTACACTAGCCACAATAATTTTTAGGGCGAAAATACTAACTGCGTTATTTTGACGAAGATCTATATCTATACTTTAGAGTGTAAGGTAGACTACTTTATTCACAGACCATCTGATAATCATTCTATATTATTGCATTTCGCATTTCGTATCTGAGAATTGTGAAGTTTTTAATGCTTATAATGTATCTGATAAACAACAAACAATTTTTTCATTCATTATCGGGATCCTGAGAGTAAATCATAGGGCAACAATAACTAACTCAACCTGGAACTCAGCAATCATTCAGTTTCATTTTGATAACTTTAAGTTAATATATTGGGAGAGAAGAGAGAACATTCAAGTATTTTTATCATGAAACAATTGTAATTAAGATTAATTTGCAGCTTATTTAATGCATGAAGCTGAAACTTTTCATGCTAAGAAAAGATCTGGTTTCCCCAGTAGATGATGAAATTCTAATTTTTGATTATTTTATCTTACTCTTCAAATTCAAAAAATACTGACTAATTCTCAAAATCAAGCATTATTATGAGTCTGGGATTTTTTCAAAAACATCTTGTTTTTCTAAAATTCATAGATGTGATGTCTTATATGTTGAAGATGATGTTGATAAAAACTAAGAAAAAATCAGTGATGTAAAATTATGAAATTCTCTAGAATTTCAACCAGACTCCTAATAATGCTTGATTTTGAGATTATTAGTGCTATTACTACTATTATTGTCAATATTGGGCTCCACACTCTCCTCACTCTACACACTTTAATTTTTTTGAGGAAGATATCCTGAAGATACCCTGAAGATATCTATGAAAATTATGAAAAAACCTGAAGATCAGCTACAACATCTACTTGATCGATGAACAAAAAATAGAAAAAGTTAAAAAATATGAAAAACAAAGAAATTCCATTTTTAGTTAGTTGATTAATACATGAAAATTAAATAAGGATCTACTCAAATTTAATTCAAAATAGTGACTGTTGGATCTTAACTCTTGTGTATTGAGATGATCATAATTTTAATTGATCTCTTTTTTTATTTAATTTTTAACTGTCTCCCCATTTTTAATTATACTCGCTTAATATTAACTTTTTATAAATTTTGTAATATAAAAGAGAGACCTTGCTACAAGAACTTGCATTTAAGTTGGAATTTTATCCTTAGTATTAGTTATTAAAAATATAAATATATTTCGTTGATTAATAAATTTTGATAATTTTTATTTTTGGAAATTCATGATTGATAATTAATTTTATTATTAAAGTAGCAAATTTTTCAAACCTATATTTATAGATTTTCTGCAAAAGTAAGAAGTCAGAACTAAAATTTAATAAAAAACAGCTTAGCTTCCTTTATCACTTTTATTTTTAATTGAATCATAAGCTGACTTAAAATAATCATTTTATTGCTCAAATTTGATTTCAATTTCATGACTAAGATTTTAATTTTATCATCAAGAGCATCCTTGGCTTGATTTGTTGAACGAAGGTCATTTTTAGAGAATTTTCAAGATTAAAAGCAACTTTATATTGACTAACATTAATTGTTGGCCATCTATTCAGTTTAGCAGATAAGTAATTTAATAACTTTGGGTTATTGCTTGATTTATTATTATTATTTTCCAGATACCTACTGTTTTCAATATTGTGGACATTATATTCATCTAAATTTAAGTTCGAATCGTTATAATAATCTAAGAGGTTGATATTGTCTTCGTTAAATTCTTTTTGCTCTTTTATGTCATTAATAAATCTGATTTAATCTACAAATTGTTTTACAACTTTTTCAGGCTTCTGTAAAACTCTTCAACAAGGATCTTTTCAAAAAATTAACAAATCAACATATTTTCACATTACCATTAATGTAAATTTTAAATTTGGTGCATTTCAGTAATTGTTTTATTAACCTAGTCAATATCACTAAATCTTGACTTTGGTATATGATCTCTAATTGTTTTTTCTTTAGTCAGTATAATATAATGTTTGCATTTGCGATTAGTCAGCTTTTTTACTTCAAGCCCTTTTTGAGTTGCATAAAAATCTCATTCAAAATGTTTTAATCTTTTTTCTTTCAAAATTAATCCTATTTTTGCTTCTATTTATTGTTAATCTTCGAAGTCTTGCTATGTCTGAACTTTATTTAATGGAAATTTGTCGTTTTAAATCTCTCTTTTTTAAACAGCCTCAATTTACTTTTGCTTTATTTGTAACAATGTTAGCTTCTTTTCAATAAGTAATTAAGCTTTATAATTCACATTTATTCATTTAAATTAATAATTGTTCTTTTTAATGATATAGATTGAAAGCCAATTTGTAATCATTTAATTGAGATTTGGGTTAAGCTATACTTTTCTTGAGATTGTTACTTTTTAAGATTATTTCGCAGTTATATTATCAACTATGTTTGAGTGGAGCATTCAATTTTTACAGAAAGGATTATCTTTCCAATCATGATATTGACCTCAACTTTTTTCAAATTCTAATAAAATTAATAAATTTTCAAAAATTACAAGTTACAAAAGCAAATCTTTGTAAATAGAGAGTATATACTAAAACTGACCAATTAGCTCATTATTATTTGCAAGGTTTTCAATGTTATTTAATGAATTATTATGTTTTTATGGTTTTTTATTGATCTAATAAGAAATGAGTTCTTTAGTTTCACTGATAATCTTGTGAATCATGGAAGTAAATATAATATGAATCTTTTATATCGTTTCTTATTTGTCTATAATAAGTGAATAAAGTCAATAAAGAACACTTTCCATCTCATCTAAAAACAATTTTTAATTCATTATTTTTTTTAATTATTTTGATTTTCTTACCATAGTTTGAGCTTTCCAGTCATTAAGTGACTATATAATATTATTATTTGCCTCTTTATTCAACTATGCCATTGCGAGCTAATCGGTCTTCATGCTCTTAATAAATTAATCATTTTTCTTCCCTAGGTTCTTTCTCTATTTCTATGGTATATATCTGCTATAATTATTAAAGAAAAATTACAGTTTTCTGGAAACCTTTTTATAGAAGGGAGAGGTTTCAGACTGTGAAAAATTTATTTGAAGTTTTTTTTTAAAGTTTCTTTTCTTTGCTTCTTCCTGATATATTTCCCATTTCTTTTAATAATAAGAGTTTTTATTATATTATATTGAATTCTAGAAGTATTACACTATGTTATGAGAAATTAACAGGTAAAAAATTATAAATAAATGTATTATTAAAGATTATTACATATTTTTCATCTTTAAAATTATCAATTTTAAGTGCTCTTTTTAACATCTCCATTTTTATAAACCTTATTTTAGATTGGTGATAATTAATCTTTATCATATTAATTTGGGATATTTTTGTTAATATGCTAAACTCTAATACTTAATGGATCAATTTCAATATTCTCATCAAAAATCACATAATAGTCATATTCCTGCAACCTATTTTCTATTGATGCTTTTTTCACATTTGAAAGTAATGAATGAGAGGTGATTTGTATTGTTATCATATTGAAGCACATTTTCAGCTTATGATTAGCGTTTAGAAGTAAAATTTGAATGCTTTTTCGTACTTTATAGGATTATTTGCTTTTCCTCAGTGTTTACATCGAATTCTTCTTGTCTCACTCTATTTAGGAATGATCTTTTTTATTGCAGCTCTACCATTTTTCTGTGAAATTTTCTTAAACTATAGATTAATTAACTCCAGCAAATTTTCCTTTCTTTGCGTCAGTTTATATTATCGAAGGGAATCCTGAGTTAATACTTTCTATATTCAAGTTGTGATAGTCCACATTTTTATTAATCTCAGATAGTCTGTTTATTCCTAAAAGTCAAGTCTCTGTTTTGGTCTTGAATAATCTCTTTTAAAGATTATTTGTTGTTTTCATACATTCCCAATTAAGGTAAAGATTAGAATTAACTGTAGATAACATAAACACTATCGACTTTAGATATATTTTCTCAGATATGCTCTTTGATCTCATTCACACATTATTGGTAATTATGATTCATTTGCTCAATTAATTTTTCCTTCTCATCAATCTAAATCTAAATTTGCTTGAGTTTCATTTGGTAATCAGTTGTTTTAATTTGATAACTTTATTAATCAAGCTTAAGTTTCTCTTTTTGAGTTACATTTCCTCAGCTATGAACATATGAACAGTGGTTCCTGATTTTATTTCAAGTTTCTTATGTTTACCTGCTCTCTTTTTTTGCGACATATTTGAATTTTCCTAGATTAATTTCTTAGGTATATCATTGAGCTGGCTCTAACTAACTCTACCACCTTTGTTAATTGTATCAAAAGTTTACTTTAGTTATTTTTAAATGCTCAAAGCATATACAACTTGCTGAAAATTCCTCATTAACCTTCTTAGTTTGATGTTCTCTAAGCAAAGCTTTTAGATCTGTAAATATATGTTAGACTCCTTGATTTCGTTTGAATAACTTCCAGTTTTTCTTGCTGTGAAACTACTTAATTAGAATCTTTTAAGAAATTTGAAGATTCCTTTATGTATTTTTAATTGGAATTTATTAAATCATAAAGTATCTGCTTTTGCCTTTAGACATCTTTTAACTCATTTTCTAAACGAATCGTTTTGTTATCCTTTAATTCGTTGAAAATTTCTTTTACTTTGAGATACTTAGAATAAAGTAACCTTAATTGTATATATACAGCATTCATAATATAAAAATATTAAATAAAATTATTGTGAAAAACTATATTTGTATAAATTAAGAACCTTCTCAGCTTCATCAAAATCATTGTCTTAAATTTCTTAAATCTATTCAACTTTTGTTTTTATTTTAGTAAATTTAGCCTTTCTGATATCTTAATAATAGTATTAATTACCCATTGTATTTTGGTAGTCTAGTCATTACTTTATTATTTCCCAAAAGTTTATCTGCAACTCTTCTATAAATAAATTGGGTTTTCAATTACATAAAAAGTATTATCATAAAAAATTTACTAATAATCGAGCTAAGTTGTATATTATATTAGTTTATAATTAATATATTATGTTTTTACTCTCTACTTCTTCATCACCTGGACCAGAATCCAGCTACTCAACTCAATAAAGTTCATCTTCGACTTCATGTGGAAATTTCGCAGTATGTTCCTTTATATTTATAAAATCATCGCTTAATTGCTACAGTCATTTTCAAACCCTTCCTTCAATCTAGATGAACCCTAGTCATAGATTTGTTTGGTCTTTTTCTTTATTTTTTAATTTACTTTATTCTTTGAGAGATCTTAGTATTTATTCAATTAGGTGGGCGTAGCTTAGAACCATTTTAATTTATTTTTTTTAGATTGAGGGTTTTTAAGGGGACTTATTTGAGGAGATTATTGCTGGTTTATTAATCAGACAAAGATCGCTGTCTATATTGCTAAATTGTTTAGTTGACTATATTTTACTAAATTGTTTGTTACTACAGTTTAATTTATTACTTGTGTTACTATTATGAAGAGAATTAGTTTACGATTAAGTGTTACATATTATTTTTTTAAGCTTTTTAAATTAGGGTTTATCCTGGACTTTAGATTTATATTCTCAATTTATTTTGATAAAATATTTATATAATCAAAAGGTTGTATTTTCTATAAAGAAATCAGGATTAGCAAAACTCAAAGAATAAATAAATGAAAAATTTATTACTAAAGCATATTGATTGATAATATAATAAATATAATCAATTCACCAGAATCACCACCAACAGATACCTAGACTTAGGTGATAACCATCCACGCATTCTTTACATTAGTTCTCAGCAATACATTTCTAACAATATCTAATTAAATAATCGCAAAGCACACAATTTACATTAGCTCCGGTCCCATTTTTAAGTGAGATAGTAGACATTTAGTACAAGTTGTCCTTGCCATTCCACAACTTCCACAGTCATTGAACCTTTTGGAGCAAGGAATGCAAGGATAGTTTGTTGATCTTAAGTAATTATTGCAACCGCAATATGAGCACAAAAGAGTCAAACCATCGTCTAATTTACTCCTATCGAATAAGTTAATGGTGCTGGGCATTCATCACATAATGTAATTGTAGCTGTATAGTCTCCGCATGTACCATTAAGCTTGAAATTAGTTTGTAAACAGTCACATTTTTGAATAGCGCTATTGTATTATGGAAAATTTCCTGCACATGCACAAGTTCCAAATAAAGTAAGAATTTGGTGCTGTTGCATTTTTTGCAAGTCTTATCATTTGAGCATTCGCCATAAAATTTTATTATATCATTACGTTTATTACATACCCCAGTTACCATCGTGAAGCCTGCCACTCAAGAGTCAAGAGGAGCATACTTTACATGTACAAATTGTACATCCATCTGAACATGAAGTACTTTTTCAATTTACAATCTGCTCTCCAGGTCAGCTCTCAATACACCTTGATTCTAATTAGCAATCTTTGCTAGCATCCCCAAGAGTAGTATTTTTACAAGGCAAACACTTAACAGTTAATTAGTCTTGATATAGTCAATTGCTACAATCATCGCATTTAGATGTAGAACTACACCCATCACACGTAGGCCGCCCTAAGATATCACTGCATTTGAAGCTTTAACTTTATAGTAAATATTATCCTGTAGGGCAAGCTCTCACTCCAAATCCAAATACCGAGCCTATATACAAGTGCCTGTGAATGCCTATCAACTAAAGCCAAGAGCACAGTAATATTAAATACAGTTTTCTTTTTCTTAAGCTGTCTATTAATTAAAGTTTGCTTTCAATCTTTCTAAATGACATGTCTCTATTTTAAAGTTCTAAACTTACATCTATTATACTCAAAACTGAAAAGGGGATCATTAACTTTTCTAGGTCAGCATAATTCAAATTGGAATTGGTGTGATTATAAATATATTTCCTTAAAATCGGAACAATTAAAGTAAAAAGCTCTATAAAATTTTGGGTAGTGCCCCACATCAGAACTTTATAGTCTTATTTATGCGAGTGAAACCTGCGTATTACAATCAGAACCCAAAACCCGTTAAGTAGCTTGATAGAGCTTTTGATTGATAAAAGTAGACTATTAGTGCATAATTTATTAGGGTTTTAAAAGCGTTTGTGTAGGAAATTAGGGTTTAAATGTAATGTAAATTTGTATTTAAATGTAATCATGATTTATAGTATGTCATTTATAATAATTTAATAACTATAATAATTTTAAATACTATCTTATGAAGTCCAAATCAACACTCTAATATAAGGATAACGTCTGGCTCTATGTTTTGTTACTGCGCTAATATGGAACCACTCACCCTAAAACAGAGCTAATGTTAATTAACACAATAAAAAACATTGCAAATATATTAAAAGTATCAATTAGATTTTTAAGAAAAGTTTGCTCAATAAAGAAAAAACCCTAGAACTATACCATATAAGTGAAATCTTTATGTTAGGTAAAATTAAAAGCTTAACAAATAAACTACATAATCTGTGAGAAATCTTTGGAGAATCAGAAAGGAATACTCTCCATACTAGAGCCATTCTTTTCCATAGAGAGTTCCCACAATACAAAGTGACTTCTTCCACAATTCAATATTTATACAGGAAGTTCAAGATAAAATATAAAGTGATGAAAAGCACCTCAGCCTGGTTAAACTTTAAGCAATTTAAGAATAGAGACATGAATGATTTGCTTCTCTTTTGAAAATAGTAACACTGGGCAGACAAATTATTTACATCGATGAGGTAATTTTTAAGACATACCAGATTGATCAGCACTCATGGGCTAGATCTCACTAAAATTAAAAGCTCCAAAAAAATAGGTTTGAAACTAAAAACTTTAGCAGCTATAGTTGCAATAAGTATGGAGTTCGGGGTAGAGGGCTACTTTATTAAACAGAAATCTATCAACTCTGCTGATGTCTCTGCCATGATTGAATATCTACACATATATAACCAACAAACTAACATAGTGATATTCTGGGATAATTTAAAAAGTCACCATAGCAAGGTGGTTCAAGAAAAGATTAAATCCTACAAGTTGCAGTGTTTGTATAACGCGCCATACTTCCCAGAGTTTCACTGTATCGAAGAAGTGTTTTAATTAGTCAAACACTAATACAAATAGGAAGTGATAGCAAGTAACTTCAGGCCGAGTGAAGCTACTCATATAAAGATTATCAAGAGGGCAATAGAGAGTATATAAGTGGAAGTGATTTAATGAGTTATATCAAGGCATTTAGATAAAATGAGAATTTATTTAAACTCTGAAAAATGCTAATAAAACACTAATAATGAGTCCTTTTGATAATTTTTAACATCATAGAATCTTTCTCTGGCACCCTTTCATGCTAAGATTCCTGAGCCATGATGAAGTCTCCAAGCTGCCCACTGACAGCTCTCTTATTCTGAAAGTTGCTAATTTAATCATCAAATGAAGCAGAGATTTCATGGTGCTATCGATTTTGCTTGTGAGAGCGAGGCTTAGATTTTACCTTGAGCATAGCAAGGGCTTTCCCTTTTGATTCTAAATAAATAATTAATTAATATAAGAAAAACTTACTTGAAAAAAATGGCTCATTTTCTAGCTATTTATAGACTTCATCATTTATCAGTATTTTTTCTTTCTCCTCTTCAAGTGTGTCACTTAAATTTCTTGATCTGTCTGCATGCTTTATAAGAATTGATAGATATTTAGTAGGGAGAGTGGTCAACACACCATAGAAAAATTTTCTCTCAGGGAGTACATGATAGTCAGGATAGTAGTTAATATATTTAATTATTTATTGATCTTCTTGAACCTGCTTGAATATTTTCTGAACTGAAAGTTCTTCATAGTATGGAACGTTCAGCTAAACTACATCCCCTGATTTTAAGAGAAGTTTTTCACCTGCTAAGAAGTCCTTGATAAATCGCTAAAAAACTTACTGTTGTATCTTAAGAAGTTAATCCAATAGTTGTTTAATTTTAAATTTATTTTTGAATTCTCTAACATCATGGCTGTGGACGTCATGGCTTTCCATTGACCTATAATTTTATAATTATTCTTTGTAAGCCTTTAACAAATTCAGATTATTATTCTGATCTATTATTTGATTCATGAATTTAAATTAGGAAACTATACTGAATTTCAGGCGTAAACAATAGCAATAAATGCTGACTTGAATTTATAATTGCATTTTAAAATGCGAATAAAGTATATCATAAATAGTTTACATATTTAAGAAGAACAATAAATTATTCATATTATATAATATATCGAATTGAAACCTATAAACCTAAACTTTATCATAGAGTTCTTGAGGTGTTATAGTTAACAACTAATATAACTTAAAAATAATGTTTTTGAATGAGTATCTTTTCATTTAAAATATGTGATTTTTACTTACATTTCATACTGAAATTTATGCTTCCTAAGTTTCTACTAAAAAAACTTCTCCTAAGATTTCACTAACGTTTCATATTTTAATAGACCTATAAATTATGATAAAAAAACAGCAAAATAGTATACGAAACTCTATTGTTTATTATTAAATTAGAAAGTTAATTGCTAGGTGTTACCAACCACTTGGGACTTTCTGATAGAGCTTTCTACTATACTAAGGCCTATCGAGGGAAAGTAGGGGGTTGCTGGGCGCAACGCATGAGGGACTAGTAGGCGGGGTTCAATTTGTCAGCGTACACTCTTCGAGTGAGCTGGATCCTAAGATTTCCCTGCAATAGTTGAGTTACCTGGCCTGAGTTCAGTTTCCTAGGTAATAGGGAGCAGGATGAAGGTACGCTCTGCCTTCGAAATTGAGAAGACGAAAACCACGAAAACCATTGAAGCCAACGATAAGGATTTTTCTCCCACACCGGGTTAGGGTACTGAAGCTACCACAGCGAAAGGACAGGGATTACGATTCCCAGCAGCGGTGGGACCGGTAAGCGTTTTTCTCCATCTTCTCTCATCTGGTTGAATCCTGCGAGCTCTGTCCCCAGGTACAAACTGGGATGACATATTGATTTTGGAGAAGACTAGTTAATAGCGAGAATGCTTTTTTTCGGAGTTTTCTTCTTCATGACTGCCACGTCACGGAATTTGCCATGTCAACTCACTCAGACACGTCTACGTCACGACTAAGATTGATGGTTTGATTTTAGTATTAAACAGTGATATATTAAAATTTATTTGATTTTATATCATTCAACACAATCTCTATTGTTGAATGGTATTTGGAAATAGAGAGCTATTATTGAATTTTTGGATAAATAAAATTTTTCTTACCTTAAAAATATGACTAAGACTAAATGCTCATAGTAATCTCCATTTTTGAAAATTACCAACTTCCATTAGTAGAATTTAAATTTTAAGTTAATGTTATATAAAAAATAATAAAAATTATATAAATTTTATAAAATAATAAACATCTATGACACAACAATGGTATAGTAAGCTATGATAATTTATTTATTTAATATTAATTAGTAAAATTTATAATTTTTAATAACTCTTCATACAGTCATAATAATTATTAAGTAAATTAGAAATTATTGTATATTAATTTAAAATGAAAAAAAGTTGAAAGCATGAAGAGTATGGTTCAGATATAAACTCATAATCTCTTTTGAAATATTTCAACCTAAGTTTCTACTAAAAAAAATTGGCCTCCTAAGTTTTTACTAAATCCAATATTCAAATCAAAAGCAGCTTCAGGAGTTTATAGTGTGAAAGAAGCACTGAATAGTAAGTTATTATAGAACTAAAATGCCTAAGAAGATGGAACTATAGAAGATCAGCATACCTGCAAAGTTTTTGTGCAACTACTGTGAAACACCAACTCCTCATGATACCTAGAATTCACTGGAAGTCCACTAACCAAATTATCATAGAGAAGCCCATAAAATCGCAAGAAAAATAATCAAGCTCAAAGAACGCACATGTCAGTACTGAGCGGTAGTTAAGGACAAAGCCTTCAATTGTAGGAGTCATGAGAAAACTTGCAAGATTAAAACTAACAAAAGCAAAGTAATAGGCAAAGAGAGAGATGACAGCAGAACTCAGAACTTTACTATAGGCCAGGCAAAAGTTGAGATGGAAGTTATTGACGGGTACAGGCTTATACCCATTAAGCAGAAAATATACTAAATCTCTTACAAAAAAATAACGGAGCCAGTTATATTCGAGGGAGACATAAACAATTATCAAATGTGGGAAAAAATCGCAAAAGACGCTATGGAGAGATACAAAAAGCTTTATGAAGTCGTACTAATGGATCCAGTCTATAGAATAAAGCAAGGAGTACCTTATGATATAGTGTCTGACGATGAAATTCTAAAGATGCCTATTGAGTTAGTGTAAGAAAGAGGGATACTCATTATATGGTTTGTCAATCAGAAGAAAGAGGTTGCAAGACAATTCCTGAAAATCTACGGCTATGATGAAGTCGAGAAGGGTGAATGGATAAAACTGACAAAAAATCATAAACTACACAAAGGATCTGGCATGTACACAGCCCATAATAACAAGAGTTTTCTAATTGGGAAAAAAGGCTACGTTACCGACATGCTCAAGTACCACGTCACTGATAATGTCATCTTTTCAGAAGTAGGAAAGCACTCTGAAAAACATAAGGAAATATATGACTTCATTCAGTAGATGGCGCCTGATAGGCTCAACTTAGAAGTCTTTGCTAGACCAAATAACATCATACATAATTTTATATCTTTTGGTGACTAGCTGAAAAAGAGAGTGACATGAGTTATGGGCAAGATTGAATTAACAATTTAGTATAGCATAAATAATTAAATTAAAATTTTTAAATAATAATATATTATGAATGTATTTTAGTGTTTAAATGCAAGGTTCTTGGTCATTATTTTACAGTGAGTTTAAATTGCGTTATGGATCTTATGACTACAGTGAATAACTTAAACATATTTTAAATTACACTTCTATAGCAATGCTGTTCAATAAATTTTCTGATATTGTTAGATCGCACTCCTTGTTAGCATTGAATTATAAAAGATAGCAACTTAATTCTAAGCCTAAGAGGCCTTAAAAGTTTAAGCAGCATCATATTGATTATCTTAATAATGATAAGACTCTTAAATACTGAGCTCATTTCTCTCTTTCCGAGAGGGCTGTGATGTTTCATCTCCAATTTTCTGAGCTTCACATATCTGCTTGATTGATAGCTATCATATATAAAAAGAACGGAATATCTTACAAGACAGTCAATCGTATAAAGAGAGTGATTGACTTTAATGTTCCATTTTATAAGACTAATTTAAATTATATATTCAATCAAATGCAGAGGTCTTAAGAGCATAATATTAAGTTCATACACGCTGATGAGGCAGTATTCACCTTAAATACCTTCATATCAAGGTCATGGTATAAGAGTTACAGCAACATTGAAGTATATGATTAAAAGGTTAAGGTTTAAACTCATGCAATACTTGGTGGAATAAGCGAAGATAATGGCCTAGAGACTTATGTTATCGTCCCTCGTTCAATATTTACCGAATAATACATAAGGTTTTTGAAATAACTTAGAGATAAGTACGCCGACTAAGAGATTATTTTGTTTGTAGATAACTTATCAGTCCATAAAACTAATGACTCAAAGCAGGAATATGAAAGGCAAAACATAATGGCAACATGCAGGTTCCAATTTATATTTCTCAAAAACTCCCAAAAATATCAATTCTAATTATTTCGACCTCGCCGAGCACGAATATCGAATTAGAATGAATTTATTTTCAAAACGCGCAAACAAACAAGCAATGAATTTTGTTTGATCGTATTTTAATCTAAGTGATTTTTAAGGATTTATACGCCTCGTTAGATCGTCACAGAAGTTAATTAGGTGAGGTAAGCAAAATAATTAATTTCTCTGTGCTATAATTTAGCATATGAAATCTACATCTTTTTATTTACTATTTGTAATCCATATGTGGTTGAAATATTAATTATTATATTTATAAAAAAGTAGGAATTAATTGAATTGAGTCTTCGACAATTCCATAAATGATACCATATTATAAGTAAGAATAGCTGGATAACAATTATCTGGTTAATTTTACCTCGCTGAACAAGAATATATTATTTGCGCAGTCGTATCTTCAAAACGCGCAAAGATAGAAGCATTGAAGTTTCAAAATAGGATTGATGAGTGGGTACTCAAATTTATCAAACAATTGATTGCCTGAGTAGCTTCACTTTCCTGCTTTTATTTCTAGGTTTTCTTTTTTTGTATTGTTTTTAGCCTTCTCGCTCTTATTCGCTCATTGTCGTTTTCTCTTTCAATCTGCAGTGTTTATGCGACAGTTTCTATGATATTGGGAATGTCCTGATTTTTTGTTTGTTAAATTGAAATTTATTTTTTTACCAGATCTGTCTTGATAATCAGTTTTTAATGCGTTGTTAAAATAGAATCTTTTCGGGGTATTATATGAAGAATAGTAAGTTTATTCATCAAAATTATTATTAATTTAAGGAATATATGTGTTAGTTTATTTTATCTTATATGTAAAAGTTATGTGCTAATTAAACTTGAAAAAATATTCATAAAAATTACTCTTCAAAAATATCTTACTCAATTATGATGATTTTATAAATATTAAATTATATCAAATTAATTTAGTCAATTTCGCTTGAGTAATAGTCTAAAAAATATTATCATTATCTTCCTCTTCATCCAAATCATCCTCTTCATTATCATTTTTCCTTTGACTTTATTATTTTCTCTACTTTTTACTATACTTTTCATGATCTTACTATCTATTGTAGTAATTTTGCTAACTTTCAAACATTTTAGACATAACTGCTTAATTGAGCTGATATGTTTTATTTTCTTATGCTGCTTTATTGTTTTCTAGTGATTACTATTGCTATTATTTATAATTATTATCTTATTCATCAGATGAAAAGAGAGTGATTTTATATTGATTAAAAGTGATTTGTTGGATTTATGATTATAATTTTTATTCTTTAATCATGAAACCTTGGTTTCTATAATATGGTTTAATCACAGTTTTTGCTAAAGTAAATTCAATAAAAATACAATTATTAAGCATAATAGTTTGATGAATTAATTTGCGGTTGAATATTATGTATAGTTTTGTGAAAATTGAATTTCTTACGCTATCTTACTGTCATTATTACTAAGTGTTAAGTAATGATAGAATAACTTATAATTATAAATTGGCAATTAGTTATAATATCAGCAGTTTAAACAGATCAATCATTGATATTACTGATATATATATATACTCATGATTTTGATTTTATTTTAATTGGGGTTGTTGCTCTCTCCAAAGTCATATAGTGAACTGGAGTCATCTTAGTAGTGTATGTAGGCATGATGCTCTATCATAGTTGCCTGGGATAAACCATAAAAGTTGTAATCACTATTCTTATTGTTATTGTTGTTTCTATTACCTCATCCTGTTCTCATTTCTTAAATTATAAAATATCAATAATTTACTATCGAATTCCAACCATTAAATTCACTTAATTTTAAGTCATTTAGCCAGTATACTTCTAAATCTTGTGTATATTGACATTATTCTTAAAGTTTTAATAAAAAATCTAATGTTAATTAAAGTTCATTTTTTTCAATTTCTTACTGATTTAGTCATACTCATATCAAAAGAGAGCTTATTTCATGTAATTGTCTCTTTCGTTAATGTAATTATTAATCCGGTTGCGATAATTGCTTTAGTCTATTCTGAATCTTTTTCTCTTGCTGTAGTTGTCGTTGTTCTCATCGTCACCTCCATTGCTGTCTCTGTATAATCAAATCTTATATGATGATGGTAATCCTAATTATCATGCAATATTGTCAGTTTTTGTAGTTGTTGTTGTCATAGTTGTTGCCTCTGTCACCACCTCTGTTATAGTTACTTCAGTAGTTACCATCACCATGACTGCCTCTATATTCACCTCTGTTGTTGTCGTAGATTACACTACTGTACTTCTGATAGCTTCCTCTCCTAGAGCGAGTTAAATAAACATAGAATGACTTACTAAGGTCTCTAGACAGGTATAACTTTGTCAGCAAAGTCAAGCTTGAGTTCATCTATAACTTGGCCGCCACTCTTGCCTCTGCCATACTATCTGCCTGGTTCATAGCCTTAATTATAATCGATGCTGATCTATCTGCAATCCACAGCACTCAAATTCAAACATTCATTTGCAAGTGCTGCCTCTTCACGAGTAACATATTCAACTAAACAGTAACCACATAACTGCTTTATTCGAAGAAAAAAATGTTAAAATTTAGAGTTAAGATTTGCTTTTTCTCACAATTGAGTCCCATGATCAAGTTAAAAAAATAACCAAAAAGTAGAGAGAATTATAGGAGTTGAGTCTCGTTAGTGTAGAAAAACATATTCCCCACGTGGAGAATTGTCGAAATAAAGAGTTTCTCCTTGTACTGAATATGAGTCAAATCTATAAACAATTTTATGAACTAGATTTTATCAATCTCATCAGAAAGATTTGTTGATAAAATATTATGTTTTATCACTTGTCATTTTTTAATCCAAAAAGGAGATTATAGATTTCATAAGTTTTATATTGAAATAATGAAAATAAGTAAACTTTAAAAGTCTCCCAATCTTTTGTAACTTTCATGATCTTTTGTCATAATAAATTGACTTAGAATCGAGATTCTGGTTTAGAGAAGCAGCAGAATTGCCATTATACTAACAAATATATATATTTTCAAATTAAAATTAATAGTATTATCAATTTACCTCATATTGTAATAAGAAACTATGTATATTTAAAAGACTGATTCAGTCTTGGTTTTACAATTTAAAAATTAATAGTGTAAATTAACAACCTAATTGTAAACTTGCATATAAAAAATGGTTATTTTCTTTGAGTTTATATGAATGTGGATTTTAGATAATTTGATAGATTAAAAAGCCATTCTTACATGCTATTTTAGTTATACAAAACCAAAAGAACATGAAGGAAATACAAGGTCCAGGTCCTAAATCCATTTCAGGCAAGCACTAAATGCCAACAATGTCAGGTCACCCTGGCATGATCAATACTGCAACAGGAGGAACTTTAGTTTATAGCAATTTCAATGTCGGAGACTAGTCCACAATGACCATTGGAGGACCAATCAACAAGCCAGGAAATAGTAAAGCAACAGTGGGATCTAAGGGAAGCAATGAGACCATCAATAATGATTTTAAAGTAATCTATAATTAACTACAGAAACAAATAAAATAATTCAGAGTGAAATGCTTAGTGTAGGTGTGGAAGTTTAAAAAAGGAGGAAACGGTATGTCATTAAATGGTTAATCACAAGATATCATTAAACACATGATAGGGGGGGGAGTAAATCATTTGAAGACTATTTAGTAAGTTTAAGATATGTTAAGTATTTATATAGGTCAAATTAATAAAGAAGTCGACCATTAACAAGTAGAAAGATTACGACAAACTTTACAAAGATCACGAGTATTTTCGAAATAAGAAAAAAAAGCTACATGATATTTAAAAAGCCGATGTTGATGTAGATTTGAATGAATTTACTTTTGCTCCTGCTGTGGCTTCTGAAAGAGGTCATGGATCGTAGAATTAAGCAAGATCTAAGGGACAGTTTCTAGGGTATTTTGCAGAAGCTTATAAAGGACAAGGAGGAAAAATTGAAGAAAGCTAAATAGTATGTATTAGAAAAGGAAGTAGGAGAGATTTGGAAAGCTAAGCCTTCTGATTTTAAATGAGAAAGAGTTGCTTAAAAGATTTACAGTATTTTCCATTTAAAATCATATTAAATAATTTATATATATATATATATATATATATATATATATATATTGATATTAGTTTTACCAAAAAAAGAGGAGAAGAAGAAAACTTATGAAGATTCAAATACAACATTTAAACCTGAAGTTTAAAAGAAAACAGGGAAACTTCAAGGAGGATAAATAGAAATGCTTTTGAAGATCTTGTTAAAATTCAAAGAAAAGACAAGAGAAACATATGTAAAACTCATATTAGAAATTAATGAATGGAAACATGAAGACTTAAAAGGTTCAGTAGTGTTGCTGTTTTATTACTTTGAGGAATAATACAACAGCATTCGCACAGACTATATATATGATGTATATGAAATTGAAGCCTACCCCAACGGTCAATAAAATATCAAAGAATCAGCAGTAAAGTATGATTAGGATATAATTGTATGGAGAGCTAGAAAGTGTTGAAGAATTATAGTTGATGTTAAGTAAACTAACTAAGGTCTGTGGATGAGAATGATGCAAATGATGAAATGGTATGTGAAGTCATTTCTTTAATTCTTGGTGGCGAATCAAGCAGAAAAAATCTTATGGTATTTGCTAGTTAAATCGAAAAATTTTATTAAGGCCGGATGGCCCCTCATATCTAAGGTGGTGACTTAGATCATATCCCTGAGGATTAAAAGAATTATATGGAGCATTGAATGAAGTTGGGGATAACTTCATTTCCAAAGCTGACTCAAAAAGAATAGTAAAAAGATTTGAGAAGTTAAGAAGCACTAGACTAGAATTTTAAGGAGTTAATTATTCCTCACAGACTTTATAACCAGATAAAACTAATTAGAATCACCTTGTAATTAATTTAATTTCAAGGAATATGGTTATGAATAAATAAAAGTATTTGGAAAAATTAGTAATTGATGACGCATAATCTTTCATATCCACAATTTAGCTTCTTCATTCATTTAGAAAGGTAAAGATAATGAGAATAAGAGAGAAAAGCTTAAAGGAGATATGAAAAACAACTTTAAGATTAGACATTTACTTTCAAGGCTTAACTTTAAATTAAATAAAAATATTAAGCAGCTGAGCAAAGATCACCTGAGAAAAAAGCTTCTCAAATTAATTTTTTGATGAACTATATGTGAAAAAGGGCAGAAAGACAGCCAGATGTGAGGACAGAAGATATTGAATATAAGAAAAATAAAGCAGAACTTACATTTCAGCCTAAAATTCAAAACAATATTGGTGCTTAGAGAAAGTATTTGGAAGTTACGAAGAAGCAAGCTCATGAAAGAGCAGAAAAGTCTAAAGAACTAGAAGAAGAGAAGGAAAAAGAAAAATAGAAGTAACAACTAAAGAAACTTAAAGAAAAGAATAGTTAATCACCTCAATCAGCAAGGATTTCAAGGTTGTACTAACCTACAGCGAGACTTGGCCAAGCAGGAAGCTCTAATGTCTCTATAAGCAAAGTATCTTCAATAGACCCTAAACCTAATAGAGCAGCGTTATTATAAAATTTCCTTAACTTTTCTTTCTAAGTCCAAGCTTTCTGGAAACCAATTGTTGATAGCTTCCACTTAAACTTGGATTGAAACTACTTAATAGAAGACTCTTGCCAATGGTAAAAAAACTAGTGAGGATTTAAGAAGAAGTATAACCTTCTTAATTGTAGAAGTGAAAGACATTCAGCCTAAGACAACCACATAAACTACAGAGTAATCAAAAAGTTGAAACTTAGTATACTGCTTAAAAGACCATTCTATAAGTTGAAAAATGATAAGATAAAGCAAATTGTACAAAACTAATTCTTCTGAGTAAACTAGAGTGAATGCCAAGTCTGAGTCTTCCACTACAAAATTAGTATCTAGCCCTTAAAACTCTTTCCAATTAAAGGCTAGTTCAATGCAATTTAGTCCTGAGAACTCAGTTAAATAGTAAAAGGAGACTTCTCCTCAAACTGCAGTCAATGATGAACAATGAACAAAAAGGATATATTAGGATTTTTATATTAAAAAACAATAAAAATATATTTTCAATACTTTATTTACTAATTGTTTAAATTATAACTTGTTCTTAATATTGTAGTATCATAAATTATTTGAGAATCTTGAACTATTGTTATGTAAACTTTAATAAAGATACTAGTTAAATTTTGCTTTATTCTTTTTTTTATATATAAATATTAGTTAATTGATTAAAAAAACCTTATGATTACTTAATAAACTAAATTTTATATTCAATTATAATTTTAATAAATTTATTTATTGTATATTTGATTAAATAACATCTCGTTTCAAAACAAAGCTCTTCAATTAGAGAAATTAACCTTCCAGGCAACATCTGTAGACAAAGCTAAATAGTACACGCTAGTCAAATTATCAGACCTATAGATGAATTACTAGTCCCTAAATAAACACTTAAGCAGCCCCAAACCATCTCTCACTGAACTTTTTACATAAAAACAGTAACAAAATGTACTAAACTATTCTATAAATAAAGAAACTTTGAGAGAAAAATCTCATTTAATACTTCATATTAAATATCATTAATGTTTTATTTCCTTAAACAAAGATTGTAAGGTTTGTTGAACTTTATTTTAAAACATTATTTACCCATTTAAACTCTTTCTATGTTCCTTTTTATTATAATTGTCATGATCAATAATAAACTATGGAATAGTCTCTTTTGAATTATTATAGTGCAATATATATATATATATATATATGAAGTATAATCTTTTAGTTTCATATCTATAAAATGTACTTTCCTTTTAGCCTGTTTGTAAATTGGACTTAGTTCCCAATTTTAAAAGTGTTTCTGTATGTTGTCTAATCAATAAAGAGATAATTCCTATGCTTGAATAATTTTAATCTTTAATCTTAAGCAAATGGCATTACTTTAAATTATCTTGAGATTGATTAACATTGAAAAGCAAAAAGTGTGATTAATGAGTAGTTTATAAATCTATTTTAATTCTAAGGGGAGTTCTGACACTCTATCTATACTTATCAAGGATAAACTATTTTCTGATTTAATGCAGCTTCAATAGATTTGTTTCTACCAAACTCCTTCTCATAATTGCTCTTTGTATTTTTAGAATATTTGTAAAACATATTTATATCTTTGCTTTTGATGCACTGTATTTCAGATATGCAATTTGCATGAATATTTTTAGAGTAATGTTGGAGATTTGTGTGTAAAATTCTATCAGTTTTTAATTCATTTACCGTATAGTTTGGTTAATTATTACAAGAAAAATTTTGATATAATAATGTAACTTCATTAATTTGATTCATATCTAACAAATATCTATTTATTTTTTAAGATACTCAATATTTCTATTAAGTATAAGATCTAAATTTATTAAAAAAACTATCTAATCAGAGATTTTTTATTTATTTCTGCTACACTTCTAGTATTTAAAGTTTAAGAATTTTGAGATTACATTTGTTGGTACTATCCCTCATATTGATATTTCTTCAACTGTTATATTGGAGTTTAAGGGGAACTATTATTAATTTCTTATTAATTCGTAAATTTATAACTTTATTTATACTCCCTAACTACCTTATTATTATTCTTAAAGAATTGTAAACTCTTTTTACTATAAATTCATACAATTATTACTATTATTGATAAGTTCTTTATGAATTATCAACTGTTTAATTGAAATTCCCCCTTAAACTCTCGCCTGTTTAATTTTTTAATGCAGATTATTAACTATTTTATTGCAAAAATGGCTCAGAGTTTAGTTCATGTGAATTGGGATAAAAGAATTTAAAAAATAGGATGAAAAAAATATGAAAAAAATACAAGAATATTTCCAATAACAATTGAAAATGAAAGAAATATATTGAAAAGAAGATGCTATTATGTAATTTTCTTAAGAGAATTGAAAATAAATGAGGGCAATAAATATTCCTCGAAGATCATCATCATTTGTTCATTGCTTGCTCTTCTCTGAAATGTAGATACCATCGAGGAACTTTTCTGTTATCCTTGTCTCCGATTTTGCAGACTTGGGAGATTTGGGCTCAGCCAAGGGAGATGTGTTGGTTGTCAATGCCTTCGAAGATGAGCTCGTCCTTAAGTTCTGGGTTCATTCTGACGGTGCTGCCTGGGAGCAACTCGACTTTCTTGTCTTGCTTTACACCGAGGAAGTTCTTGACCTCAACGAACCTGCCATCCTTGGGAATCACGGCGTTGATGGGGAACTGAGAATGTACTAGTCTCATCTTATATTTGTAACCCTACACTCATCATTATCAGGAGAAGCTTACCATTGACAGTAAAGCTCAATTCGCTAACAGGAATTCTCTAAGACATCTCAGCTTTAACTAAGTGGAATTCTTGAGATGCAGAAGTGGAATTCATTGCAGTGGTGATCACTGCAGCAATCGTTGAGTGATTGAGATCTTTCAGCTTGGACTGGTCGGTGGACTGGGTCTCAATTGAAACAGAAACCGAATTCGTTACAGTGGGTGTGCTCATCACAGACTCTACCAAGGTTTATTTTACCGCAGGTCTTTACATAAGTAGCTGGTTGTTTTTAAGCATTTGGTTGAGGATTAGCGTAGATACAGTACTTGAACTAATTTCGCTTAAAGCCATTCAAGCAGGCAGTTTCATTGCACTTAAGAATTAAACCAGCACTAAATTTTTGCTCGTTTGTGACCTTCTAAGGGATGCTTGATGCTGAAATCAACAGTGGCAAAGCCGAATACTGCGAGTGAGAGAATAACCTTCTCCATTTATTAAGGGATTCTAATCAATAATTATTTATATTGTAGAAATACATTTGAATTTGGAAAATTAAATTTAAATTTATTTATTATAAATCAAAATCGTGGCAGTTTAAGTTGGCCAATTTAAAAGATCTTGGGCTCATTTGATAGAGAATTCAGAATTAGCTAGACTTTACTATTGGCGGTACTATTTTATCTCATCCGTGGAGCGAGATAACTCGACTTTAATGTGAGGGTATAATTTAATGAATTTAGATGAGTTTAATTAAAGTCGAGTTATCTCGCTCCATGGATGCGATAAAATAGTACCGCCAATAGTAAAGTCCAGCTAATTTTGAATTCTCTATCGAATGAGCCCTAGATCGTTTAAATTGGCCAACTTTAACTGCCATGATTTTGATTTTATATTTAATTTAAATATAATTAATTTTCCAAATTCAAATGTATTTCTACAATAATACTGTGAGAACTGTAATTTAGAGATTCAAACTATATATTAAATTATTTAATTAATTACCTTTCATCCTATTTTTTAAATTCTTTTATTTCTACTTAAACTTGAATTAAATTAATTTATTGCATTCTATTTTGCTTGAAATCTCTACTATGCTAAAATAAAATGTTAAATGGAAAAATTTATAATATGAATTTACGTATTTCTATTTTTACATTAAGTAATTAGGAATTTACAATGATTATTAAAGTAGCCAGTTTGAGTTAAAGTCAGAGTCAGAGTATTGTTGACTTCTATTAATGTTCATTTTTTTAATTAAAATTCTTATTTAAAATCTTTAAATATTAAAGTACTTTTTGATAACGTTAGTATTTTAAAGATTCGTTAATAAAAATAACTCAATTTGAAGTTTTCATTAATGATTAAATCAAAAGTATTGGCTAAATTTATTTAAATAATATTAACTAAATTGAAAATAAAATCACATAAAACTTGATAAAAACTATATTCAAGATATTAAAGTGAAAAACCAAGATCAAGATAAAAAGCAATTATTTATATTAAACAAAAGAATATATGCTAGTACATCTTTATTAATTTTTCCAATTTTTTTCTAAAGTTAATGTATTTTTTTAATTAAGATCTTATTTTCATTACAAGCAATGAAATTATTTTCCAAACTGAAATAATAATTTAAATTTAATATATAGTTTAATTTCTTGAACTATCTAATTTAATTATTGATATTTAAATACAAGAGTATTTTATATGAGCAATATAATGTTAAATTTTGCACTATTTACAAATACTTATTATAATTCTAAGTTCTTCTAAATATAATGTTAATCGCTATATTGAAGTTCAAATAAAAATAAAAGAAAATACATATCATTTGGAGCTTTGTTTATATTCTTTAACGATATTATTGATAGTGGTAAGGACATGCAGTTATTAATAGCTTATGATGATTAAAGTATTTATCAAGAACATCGATAAAATCAAAGTGACTTTGCTTAACAAGGAATATTTTAAAACATTTTTGACATTAAAAGTGTATATATTTTATTTAATAAAAACATAAAACACTTCTAATAAAGTCTATATTATATTTAATTTATCAAAGTGCTTTTAAATAATGCTAAAGAATGAGCAAAAAATTTGAAAAATAAAATTGAAGAAAAGAGAGTGTTAATTTTAAGTTATTCTTATGTAAATGAAAAAGAAAGAGGTTTTTATATAAAAGAAAAGTTTGGTTTAAATTATAGCTCATTATACCATTATTTAATAAGGTCACTTTATGAAGCTTAGTAAGTGTAGCAACTATTATATTGATTCTAAAAAATTTCTTAAATTAATAAAATTTATTGAGTAACTATTGGACTTAAAGTTCAGAGTTTAAATAGGGAAAATTCTGGAACTTATTCGAATTTTGATTCGAAGCTTTAATAATTTTTCGAATATTTTAAGCCTAAAATTTCAAAACTTCTATGCCCTCTCAACTTAATTTCTTGGATGCAGTGCTAGCTGTTTAATGTAATTTAAGAGACTTCTCCTAGGCTATTGGTGCAAGCTTTGCTTCACTCTTGGATACCTTTGCAATTAAGTTTTTCTCTTTCTTTTAAAGGTCCTAGTTCTACTGAGATACTTAGTTGAAAATGAAGTTCAGTAAAATAGCTAAGTCGTATTTTACTTGGTAATCCCAAGTAGGATTCTTTAAAAACACCAACTCGAAAATGCTTTCTCAACACTTGATTTCTACTTTCTTCGGAGCTTGTTCTTGATAAAATCCCATTAGTAAAAATTTAAAGACATTTGGGGTAAATAAAATGAGAGAGTAATTAATTTCAATAAAGATCAATATTTTTTACTATATTTATTAATAAATTAGACTTAAGATTAAATTATCAAATCATTTTTCAGCTACCGTTGTATATATTAATTTATTAAAACTGTGATTAATTATTATTATTATTGGAGGTTCTTCTGTATTTTATACATTAAAAAGACCTTTCTATTTTTCCCTCAAAATACTGATTTCTTTTACCTAAATTATGAATTATCTCTAATACTCTGTGCCTTACTTCTAAATTCAAAAGGAATCATCATAAAAATTTTCATTTATTTCCTGAGTCTTTCAACTGTAAGAATAACAGAATCTGCTCTATCATAAATTCAATTTTGAGAGATATTTCAAACTATTCAAACATATTTAAATGAAGTATATTGAAGTAAAACAGTAATATTTTTCCCTACAATTAATAGTTTTACATAAAAAATGTTGTGAATTTCTAAAGGGTTCAATTCCTTATAACCCCAATTTTATTAACAAGATTCATTAGAGTAATTAGCTTTAGAGTAATATTAAATTTACAGAAGTTTATTATTAGTTTTTTATAAATCACTCTATTCAAATGATTTTACTCTTTTATCAAATTAGTAATAAATACTTTTAGAATTATTAAAATTGAAGTATAATTGATGCGCTCATACTCATTCATCAACAACTTTTGTCTATATTTGATGTCAAATTCGACTTTCAATCTTTACTATTTATTGCTATCATATTTTGTTTGGCTGAATCTTTTACTTATTAAAACTTTTACTAATTCTATTAAATAATTAATTAAGCTTTATTATTAAAGTCTTTCTTTTAATAATTGTGCTGTTATGTTCTACTAAAGTGGCATTGTAATTACTATTAAGTAGCTGAAGTTACCTCGCAAGATCTATCATGGACTTTTAAACATAATAAATCTAAATGAAATTAAGTGGTGATTAATATAAGTTTATTATTGTAGTTTTATAGAACCTCTTTCTTCTTTATCCTATAAAAGCTCTTTTTCTAATTGATTCTGGTTTTTGAAAGAAATTCCGGTGATTGCACTAAAATTACTCACTTAGGGGTTTATATCTCTTTTATAGTAACTTATAATATTTTAAATAAATTATCTGTTTAAAATGGGGATTATTAGCATTAGTGGATTCGTGGCGAATAAATTAAAATCATAATAACAACTCCCACGTTTCTTGCCTGCTAAAGGAAGTTTGCTGGGAGAACTGAGCTCGCCAAATTATTGGGACGAAATTAATATCTCACTTAGAGTTGAGACTCTGTGATATTGGATATGGGGATAGGGCAACGACGTTTCCATTCTATAATTATCTTATTTACTGCCCATTTTGAATTTAATGAGATTTAAAAAATAATATCATTATGATGAATTACGGAAGTTTTATCTTGATCGGGGTCCGCATCTTGAACATCTCTCAATAGCCATTTGAATTAAATAACTACAAACTGTAAAATTATTATGTTCCTTATTTTGTTGCGATTCCATTGCTTCTTCTACTATCTAGACAAAAATTGCTTTCCTTGCCATCCAATTATGATATTAATGAAGGGATTGTTTAAGGATTATTGTATATAAAATTTTATTTAATTATCAAGCATATCCTGGAATTAATAATATTAAATATTATAGAGTTCATATACTTGAGGGTCATTGTTAATGAAGAAAAATTTGCCATTGAAATTCTTGATTTATTTTATTAAACTGGAGTTTACTGCAAGATAAATTACGACTCCCTTTTGCCCAACTGAAACATAAAAGGCATAGGAAAGAAAAAAAATATTTACTAAAACAAAAATTTATTATAACACAAACTCCAAATGAGTTAACTCTATATAGTATTTTTCTCAATTATAATTAATTAATTTAGATTTTAAAATTTTGAAACTACCAAATGAGTATAGAAATTACTAATATGGTATTAGTTGTTTTGATTTTATATGGTCTTAGGGTTTGAATACATTTGATTTTACTGTTTCATTATCTATTAATTTTTGAATATATTATTGTAGAAATACATTTGAATTTGGAAAAATAATTATAATTTAATTAAAATAAATTGAAATTCTTGGCAGTTAAAGTTGGCCAATTTAAACGATCTTGGGCTCATTCGATAGAGAATTAAAAATAAGCTGGACTTTATTATTGGCGGTACTATTTTATCGCATCCCTGGAGCGAGATAACTTCACTTTAAGGTGTGAGGGTATAATTTAATGAATTTAGATGAGTTTAATTAAAGTGAAGTTATCTCGCTCCAGGGATGACGATAAAATAGTACCGCCAATAATAAAGTCCAGCTTATTTTGAATTCTCTATCGAATGAGCCCAAGATCGTTTAAATTGGCCAACTTTAACTGCCAAGAATTTCAATTTATTTTAATTAAATTATAATTATTTTTCCAAATTCAAATGTATTTCTACAATATTAAGAGTAGATTTACTACGTTCCCTCTAATTTTTTAATATAATATAACATTTGCAATCATATATTAAATAAACTAATACATTTAATTTATATTATTATTAATCATTGTAAATATTTTTATCTCAAATTTGCGGGATATTTTGAAATGTTTAATCGTATGATTCATTTTATAATTTTAAATAAGAACTTCATAAATTATAATATTGAAAATATGAAATATTTATTGCAATTATATATGAGTATTACATATATGAATTTTAATTAAGAAAATATATAAAACTATTTAAAATTAAATAACAAAAGTGTCAGAAATACAACTTTGGTGGACATTTTCTCTTGGAAAAATAGCTGTAATTTGTTTTTGGCTCTTATTTTGTCAAACAATTTGGATGCATTAATTAGAAGGTATTTAATTTGATTTAACTCGTTTCTAGGATGCATTAAATTGTAGTTCCATTTATTATAGAATAATTAATATTGAGAACATCTTGAGGAAACCCATGAATATTTGAATATGGCTAACTTACTTCCACTATTGTCATTTATTATAAATAAAACTATTCATTTTGCAATAAATTTCCACAATATAATTCATAATTATAGAACTAAAAAATATTTTATTAAATTAAGTTAAAAATAACGATTAAAATATGTTTTACTATCTTAGCTAATAGAATTCAAAAAAATAAAAAAATATATTAACATTGTTATTTAAAAATATTAAAATTATTTGAGAGTTAAATCATAATTTCCTTGAGTATTTTAAGAAATCATGTTTCTTACTTTAAATTAATAAATTAAAAAATTTAACTACATTTAGTCTATTCTTAATCTATAATTTTAAAGATAAAATAGAAATAAAATCTAATTTGAAAAATAATCTAAATTATTCTTTTTTAAAAGTCCCAATTTAATAATATTTCTTCATAATCTTTAGAAATAAAAATCAAAGATTTATTTATAGCTTATAATGACTAAAATATTAAATAAATCATATTATCATCAATAATAGCAGTAAAAATATAAATAATCCTATTTAAAATAAGAATGATATAAATCAAATTTTCACTATATTTTGGTTATAAATCAAATATATTTGGAGTAAAAAACATTGCTAATTTTTTTAATTGTAAATCGTGTTAAATTTGTCACATTTTTTTAATATAGTAAGTCATGATATGATGTCTTAGAAAATCCAAAAATAACACCCCAAAATATCCTCAATAAAATGTTACAAAATATTTTGGTTACGATTTGGTAAATAAAAAAACAAACAATTTCTAAAATTTCTTTAGCTCCTTGATATAAATATATACAATTATCATGATTTATTTTAAATTTATCATAAAAATTTAAATATAGAAATCTTATATATTTTTAAAAATATGTTAAAATGTGTACAAAATTTAATATAAACAGATGAAAGGTAATTTATAGTATTTCAAATTCATCAATTAATTTTGATTAAAATAATTATATTATTAGTATTAAAATTAAAATAAATCTATTTATTTTTTAAATTAAAAATTTGAGAGTTTAAAAGTCAATAAGAATGTAATACTTTTGGAATAAAATCTTATAAAAAATATTTTCACTTAAATCAGTAGTTTAAATTGTTAAAGGATAAGGTAGTAATTCTGTAACTTTTCCTTAGAATTATTTATATAACAAAATGTAAAATTCTATTTTATTTATATTAAGCTATTAATAAAATATTTTCCTAAAATATTTACATTTATTTGCATTGATATGTTATTATGGTTACTTTAAATATTGAAAGGAAACATCTTCATGTATATTTTTTTAAATGTTCTGTGTTTTAATATAGACTTTTATTGTTTGATTTGAATTTCATTCTAGTAATTTATTTTCTCTCTTACTTTTCTTCTACAGAATTCATCTTTCATTTTACTTGCAATCCCAGTTTAACTTTGTTACTAGATTTTTTTAATTAAAATTTAATAAATAATGCAGAAAATGACATTAATTTATAAAATGTAAAATGATAGAAGGTTAGATCTTCAAGGCTAATAATAATACAGCTTCTATCCATGACTCCAAAGATTGTTCTGTTCATAGGCGTCTTCTAGACCCTAGAGTTATTAGTCGAAATCAGAAAAAATGTAAAATAAAATTATTAATTATTTTTTAGTTTGAAATTATTTTAATATTATTAATACTTGAGTTTACTTATGTTCTATAAATTATACAATTAAAAGAAAATTATGGAAATATTATTTTTTAATTTAATTTATCTTAAAAATGAAAAAATCTATGCAAAACTAGCTTGTCTTCAATTAAAGTTGTGTCTTGTGATTATCTAATTATATAATTAAATACTATAATAAAATATCATTATGATTATTTAATGCTGTATGGAAATTAATTCTGGGGCTTAATCCAGCCAGATTGATAGACAAGACAGTTCAAGCTTTTTATTTTTGGGCATCCAACTCAATCCATCCAAGGGCCAGGCGTAGAGAGACCCATATACTGGACAGAATAGCTTCCGCACCGTGCTCGTTTACCGATTGCCTTGAGGAGGTCTCATGTGATATTTCGCTACTTCGCCTGTCTTCCTGTTTCACTTTCGAGACTACCTTTCATAATGAGTGCTTATAGTTCAGGTAAAACCCCTTTCTTAGCAAAGACTTATTGTATGGCTTGCCAAGGGGGGGAACCCCGAGATGATACTCTGCTGAGATTTTTATGTATGGTTGGTTGTTCCTTACCTTTTCTCAGCAAATAGAGTCCAATCTGAGATCCAAGCGGTCTGTCTCTTAACTCCTACTCTATCCTTGATGCACTCAACCCCTGGTTGCAAGGAAAGGTGTATCATTCAGTTTTGATACGACATATATGATCAATGGTCGACGTTTTTATTGGTGTGGTCCCCCTTTACCTTGCCTAACGTGTTCTGAGAAGGTTCTCAGATCCGGGACTTTATCTTGTAAAAGCCGACTGCCGTCACGGTTTCGAACTCCGTGGTACCGGAATTGGTCGGGATATAGCTCCCAACATGATAAAAGATAATAAATTAGAAAAGAGAGATTTAATTAATATGATTTAATAGCTCTAATTATTATATTATTTTAAAGATTTTTTATTTATCAAAATTTGTACATAAAAATTTCACTAAATATTTTATAAATTTTTGATAAATAATTATTTAATCTAGGCAAGAAATATTAAATAAATTACTTGAAGTTATATTTTAAATTATATAGATTAAGTTATATTTTAAATTATATAGATTAAGATATACTTAAATTCAATCTGTGTTATTTTAACTATAGAATTAACAAAAAATATATTCTTGGGCATATAAACTTATTATTTAAGTTAAAAATATTTTTTTATCTTACAAATTAACAAGCTATTACTATATTCTCTTTTACTCCAACTTTTTAATATAATCCCTTAATTATCAGAATCTTTTTAAGAATTATGATGAATTTATAATAATGTATGGGACACATTTCTTGAGCCAACATAAAATTTAAAATTATTTAATTTAACTTCAAGTTTAATATTTGTCAATTGTCTCATTGAATTTTGTAAAATATGCTTAATAATATTAATTATTTAAAATAGTAATATATACTACTTTATATAATATTTGAAATTTTAATAATGATAAAAAATACTTTATTTTAAAATAAAAATAATTATACGATTATTGTATATAAATAATTTAAGAAATTAATAAATATATTAGATTTTTATGAATAGGCCAGGAAACTTCCGAAGTGGTCATGAAACAACTTTATGCCTCAAGAAACTCTCTCTCCCCCATTATTTAAATAAATATATAAATTTAAAGTATATTGGACGGGATTAAGGGGGAGAGTAAGAAATGTTCTCATCACCTCAACTTCCTTGGTAATATTGTAGGATACATTTGAAATTTGAAAACCTATTAGAATTAAATTATAGGGATAAGGATATTGGCTATGCTTTACCATTATCGGGATCTTCTATCACATATAATGAAGTGAGATAAACTTAATTTAATTCTGGCATCAAAATCAATTAAAAAATCTTTTTTTACTTAAGACTAAAGTCAATACATCTCGCTTCAATAATTTTTCTAAATTAAATTTATATTCCAAATTCAAATTTATTCCTACATATCAACCTTTATGAACCAATCTGAAAAGAATTGATCAGAATCAGCATTCTATGATTTATAGTTCATATGTTCACATTTTTGCTAGTCCAAATATATATCGTTCAAATAATTCTAAGAGTATTTATTAAAACTTTAATTATTATAATATCATCCAATTTATGAGTCAGATCACTTGAAAAGTCATCATTGTGATTTTGATTGCATCAGCGTGTTTTACTGATTTATCGAATTAACTATTGTAATTTTGTCAGCCATGTAGACTGTTACTTTGTTCAAAACATTCTATAAATTTATTTTTTCGTAACTTATAAACATCGAATCAACTGCCCCTTGTTGCTGGCTGCCTTGGGTAAATCTAGAATTTGTTTCAAGATTTTAGGGGTAGATTTTAATTTGTTATTATGTAGAACTTATTAAACTAAAAAACTGTATTTTTTAAATTAGATTAATCTTTTTCTTATTGATTTTATATAAAAAAATCAATTTGTAATTTAGAATATATAAAAATAAATGTCGTTAAAATGTTAAATATGATTATAGCTGTTTAATTTTCATAGTTTTTTATAAGAAAATTTTTAATTATACTACAAAAATTTACCTTGTGCTATAATAAATTTAAAAATATTTATATAATAAGTGTACATATTATTTCACTTTATTGTTTTTTATTGAATTCATTTTCTTTAATTAATATTTTATCTTTTTTAATGAAACATATTTGTTTTTTACTATATTCATAGAATATTAATTATTTATATATTTATAAAAGATTAAATATAAGAACTACCGACAAAAGTTTATTTTGGAGTTTATAGTTTTTTTTACCTCCAAATCTTATCATATGTAAAATTTTAATAAAAATATTACACTCATTTCCACAAAGTTATTGAATATATTTGCATTCCTGATTAAATTATATTTGCTCTACTTTATCTGTGCTAATTTAGAAGGTTATTAATAAACATATGTTTTTTTATATATTATATTGTAAATTACAATTTTAAATTATAAATGTGACAGTGTTTATACAATTGCTTTTTGTGTACTATTAAAATATAAAAATAGACTATAATTTAAAACTCAAATTACAATGAAATATTAAATAGATTAAGATTTTATAACTATATAATGCTAAAATATTATAATATTTCTGGAAATCATAAATCATATTGCTATTCTAAAGATGTTGTTCAAACTTCTTATATGCTTCATAACAAGATTCTATTTTATTGAAATTTAAAATGATCTTATAGGAGAATATATATATTTCTAATTTATTCTTTTACAATTTATTGATATAGAGTCACATTAAAAATCATTCAATATTATTTGAAAAAGTTGACTAGAATCAACTTAGAAAATTTGTAGAGTGGCTGATCCACATAATGTTGATATTAGTCTTGTTATTATTCCATTTTTTTTAAATATGAATTTGTGAAAGTTGAAGTCTCTTTTGTTAATTTGCTAGTGATGTAATTATAATTTTAGCAATTTAATTAGCCTTTATAATTAAATAGACCATTAATAAGATTATTTTAAACAAATGAAATTCATTATTTTAACATCAATTACTGGTTTAATATATTTTCAATAATAATCTGATTTTTTAGAGAAATTAAACTAATTAAAGTTAAAATATATAAAAAATTGTTAAATAAAATATTTTTGTTTTGTCTTGTACCTTTTTTTTCTTTATCAATTTCTCCTAAGAATTCTTTATTGTAAATCTTAAAACATATGAATAAATAAAATTATTTAAAATTTCTAGATTAAATTGGCATATTTTTTTTAAAATATTGATCAAATAATGTATTGTGAAGGATTTTTTTCAATCATAAAAAAGTAAAATGGAACTTTATAGGCATAAATTAATAAATTTTAATGTTAGTTTACTTGATCGTTAAATTATCAGAGGTAAAAAAATGATCATATTAGCTAATTTACGTTTAATTTCTGGTAGTAAATATTCAAAAAATAGAATGAAATAGTTTAACTATAATAATATAAGCAGTATCTAAAATTAAAATATTAATTATGTAGTTATTACAGGATTAATTAATACTAAAATAATTATTTTTATGTTAGTTACTCTAAAAACATTAAAGTAAAGTTTCTTAGTTATATTTTAAGACTGAAATAAATTAAAAATATTCATTCTATTATTTAATATATTTTCTATTATAATTAAATTTTATAGAATCTTATTATAATAATGAAAGTAATGAACTAATTTTAAGATATTTTAAATACATATACTATTATAGTTAATATATTATGTAATTATAAAAAATAATCGATAATTGATAATATTAAATTAAAATGGATAATATTAAAATGAAAACAATATAGAGAGACGCTGGTAGAGGCTGTTCATTCACAAATAAAGTAAGTTACAAAAAACATATCTGAAAATTTATTTTTACAGAAGTACCCGTCATTTGCGGTGGTTAGTTAACTAGACTGATATTCAGCAGGGGAACACAGGTAAGGCTATGGAGTTCATTAATGGAAAAATGGAGACAGATATGAAGGTGACAAAGATGTTGAAACTATTTTTTTTAGATTTCCATTTTCTATTAGTCTATTAAGTATTCTAATTCACTTGTATTTAAATTCTTAAAATTCTATATTTTTCGTTTTATTTATCATAA